>CAJNOL010004567.1:0-14926 GCA_905250125.1 Rotaria sordida
TCGCTTGAAAAAGACAATTCGAAAGGCCTAGCGTTATTCATACTAATATTCTTGTTACTATTTCTCTTCTCTTATTATTTTTTCTTTCTCTTTCTTCTCTTATTATTTTTCTATTTTATTGCGAATAATAAAAATAGTTAAAAAAAACGAAAAAAATATAAAAAACCACAAAAAAATTATTATTTATTTTGTTCATTATTAATCTCATTTATTATTATATTTAAAAAATAACACAATCGTGTTGACTTGTCAAAATAAAAAGAAACAATAAAGGTTTTCCTTGTGTGTACAGATTTTGAATATCGTAAATTGGCAAAATGAGAAAAAGAAATATGATACTCTGAATCAGCATAATTGGTCTAGACAAAAATAAATGTCATCACAAAATGTTTTCCATATCGAGAGTGGATGTGGGTGGTGTGGTTGTGGCTGTGAGGGAGGATGTGGATGCCCACTCTTCACACCTAGGTCACTACCTTGGAATGTGCAAATTCAATATGCTGACTGGCGATAAAGTCACAATGGCATGCACATTTTTTTTCGAGAAAAAAGCGTCTGAGTTGCGTTTCGTTGCGTGTGGATCGTAGCGGAAAAACGCAATAAACGCGTCTCCAGTGGAACAATTCTTGCGTCTAGATGCGATTTTTTCCAACCGCGTTTAGACGCAATTTTTTCCAATCGCGTCTAGACGCAAGAAATGTTTCACTGTAGACGCGGTTCCAAACCAAATTGCGGTTAGACGCGATTATGAATTAAATCGCGTCGAAACGCGTGCAGTTCGGTATTTAAAATTTAAAAAAAATATTACAATCCGTCTCAGGTTTGATCTGAGTCGCCATCGATATCCTCTAACGATGGTCTTTACCTCACCATAGGCGAACGGAATGTTGAAATGTTGATTTATCTAAAATGATAGAAATGAGATTAGAACAAGTGAACTAGCGATTTAGAAGCAAGTATACGTACCATGAAGCCACATGTGACCACAATCACTGTCGAATGAAACAGAAAGTATATATGAATCATGACTTCATATCTATATGTACAAATGCATTTATCAATAGAACGTTTTCTGTCTAAATTATATCTCATTTATTAATATTTATATCCTTGTATGAAAATAAACTTCCATAAAATAAATTGCATATATTAAAATTTCTTTAAAATTTTTGAAAACTTTTCCTTTCCCAAATAATTTTCATTTATTTTGTTGTATAAGACTATTACTTATAATATTAAATACTGCCTATCTTTTAGAACTGATTATATAGTTATTTTATTTTATCAAATATCACGTACTTTTTTCGTCTTTCTTTTTTGTTATATAAAAAAGCTTTTAGCAAAGCTTTTCTTCTAATCATGTTAACATAAAAAGATAATTTTTGATTTCTAAAGTGTCTTCTTCTTTGAGATTTTAGCAAATATATACATGTCAGTAGAGCACTAAGTGCAGAGTTTGCAAGTTTGTTGCTTATGCGCACGCGATGGATAATGTAGAGACGATGTTGTATGTCTAGGAAACGTAGAACAAAGATTTGTCTATTAGATTTTCTATTTGGGTTTGAGTATCTTCTTGTGTATCTTCCTTCCGTAACAACATAAAATGAAAACAACACACACGATTCGAAATGAATTGAACACTACGCCACCCACAACATTTTAACATTAGAAGTACAATTATTTTATGACAAAGTATATTTTATCCTTAAAACAAAGTTCAAATTGAGTGCATAAGTTATAATTTAAATTTCAAAAAGATTTTTTTGATCAAAAAAGGGAAAATAAATTTTATCTTTCGTATTTTAGAGCGGACTTCTTGATCTATGGTTTGATGCAAAACTAGTTTATATTTATCACTTATTTTGAAAACAGGCTATCGATTAATAGAAACACTGCTGAGTAGAGAAATAGTCTCATTATACTAATGGTCACTCGTATAACTTTTTTAATACATTAAAAAAATGAAGTTTCTAAAGAAATTTATTCGTGCTACGATAAGAACATCTTTCTCTTGTACATGAAGTACCTAAACCTCGAAACTATGCATTTCTTTCTATTCTTGCCAAATTCGATCAGAATACAGATAATAAAATTTTATGTCTTCCTTTAAATAGTTTCTGGTCAATCGCGTACAGACACAGTTTCATGCAAAATCACGTTCAGACGTGTGTAAAAACTTTTGATTACCCACTTACAAACGAGGTTCCATAGAAAAACGCGTTGAGTTGCGGCTCAGAATTTCATCCTACCGCGTCTTGACGCGTTCTAACTCAAACCGCACCCACTCGCATTTGAACATTTTTCTATTAAACGCGTTTTCATGCAGTCTCATAAAAAATCGCGTCCAGACGCCGATAGACATTGATTGTAACTGCGTCCGAACACGATTTCATTTATAGTCACTTCGAGATGCGTTTGAAAATTTTGTTCAGATGCGTATAGACGTGATTGTAAATAAAAACGCGTTCAATCGCGGTAAAAATCGATTTTCATCGCGTCTGAACGCGTTTTCATTTATAATCGCGTCGAGATGCGTTCTAAACTTTTCTTCAGCTGCGTCACACCCACACTCACACCCCACACCCCACACCCACACCCACAAAAGTCTGCTGTTTCCCTCTTGGATTTATTGGAGGAAATTCTTTTGTCCCAAGCTATACTAGAACAAGTAAAAATACTGTTTCAATTTCACTGGAAAAAGTTCAAATCGAAAACTACTTCATAATCTTGCATGAAAGTAACTAAAGTTTATTTGTGAAAATTAGAAAAGAATGGTTATCAAATCCGTCAGCTTATTTATTTTTGAGGAATTGTACGTGTGATCTGTCTTTCTCTTCCTTACGTGTCACTTAGAGTATAGTCTTGTCATCATTAAAATGGCTGTAGAAAGAAAGAGATAGATATCTGGATGAAAATTTCAGTTTCTTTCGAAACAATTCAGCTAAATAGTTATTACAGTTCCAAAAAGATCGACTGGTTTTTCCAACTGGTTTTTTGACAGAATTTCCTGGTCAACTATTGGTTTTTTGCTGAGAAACTCCTGTTTTTTATATTTGGATTTGGCAGCCCTGAGGGAGATATATTATCATAACTTGATGAACTTCTCGGTACTTCTTGGTACTTCTCGGTACTTCTTTCTACTTCTTCGTACTTCTCTGTACTTCTCCGTATTTCTTTGTACTTCTTCGTACTTCTCTGTACTTCTCCATACTTCTGTGTGCTTCTGTACTTCTGAAGCACAGAAGTACGCTTGTTCCCTCTTGACCCACAACCACACCCACACACCCACACCACACTCACATCCACACCCACACCCACACCCTTTCTCATTGAAAACATACCATACATGCAGCAATGACTATTTTTTCTTTCATTATTGATAGAAGCAACAGTGCTTATTCATAGAACTCTCTGATGACAAAAGATGAAGATAAATTATTTATGGATTCAATTATTCAAGAAGATCGATCATATTAGCATATAAAGTTCTCTTCATTTTTTGAATGCATTGATAATGGTATTGCCATGTAGTTTGTATTCTTTTTTTTCAATCAACGATTTTATCCATTAATTCATTCATTGACTCGGTCGGTTCTTCTCGATCCAACTAAAACAATCAAATTACATTGTTTCTGTCGTCTACTTATTTTCTTCTCTACCTTAATCATCAATGTTCCTTCATCATAACCAAGAACTGCATTATTCGAGCATTTCAAACATGATATCGTCCAACATCTTCCAAGACCAAAGTTCAATGTTGATTCGAGACAGTAAGTATCCGAATGCCATAATTTGACTGTTCCATCTTCGGAACCACTCAAAATAATAGGTAATTCAGGATGAAAAGCCACACAACTAACATTTTGTGAATGTCCTTCTAATGTTTGTATGCAAGTTTTATTCTGTTTTAAATAGAATACATGTTTATCAACAAAGACATCAATCAATTAATAAATGTCTCTTACTTGATAATCCCAGATTTTAACTAGATGATCATCACCACCGGAAACTAGATATGGTTTATCATCATCCAAACAATAATTCACACAATTAACACCTTTTTCATGACCTTCCAAAGTAAAAGCCGCTTCAGTAGATCCTAACTGCCAGACCTAATTCGTTCCCATCGAACAAAAGAAATAACTCAAAAATTCATCAATTCGATCGTCATCTTACCTTGATAGTGTGGTCAAGAGAAGCAGAAGCAAAATTACTATCATCCTTTGAATTAATTGCTATTTGCATAACATAATGAGTGTGTCCTTCAAAAGTTTGTTTCAATGCCCATTGAGCGTCCCAATCCCATAATTTGATAGTCATATCATCTGGGAAAAAAAAATCTGATTAAACAAATCGAACCCATTCATTATTTTCTTACATACCACTACAAGTCAAAATACAGGATTGAGTAGGATGAACCACAATTGAACGAATATAATCACTATGTGCTTCAAATTGATGCACTCGTTCCAATGTATTGTAATCGTAAACACGAACAAACATATCATCCTAGAAGAAACTGATTGGATGCTGAGATATCACATTATACTTACCGATGCAGTAATGATCCAATTTTTTCGCACGACAAATTTACCGGTACGGACAGGTACATCACATATTTCGAATGTTTTTATTAATTGCTAAGAAACAAAAACAACACGATGAACAAGTGTTAAGTAAATATAATGATCGACTTTACTTGAGTATCATGATTGTAGATATGTGCATGACCATTGTAAAGTGTTGCTAAGATCCATGGTTCGTTTGGATGAATATCCACACATTTAACACGATCAGAATGAAAGAATAATTTGCGCTTTCCATCAAAGCACAAAGTCTCAAAAAAAAATAGAACAAAGATTGGTGATTTTCGAATGATTGACGAAAATTTTTACCATGTTTGAACCAGAATGAAAATGAAAAAAGAACGAAAAGGATGTTCTAAACAAAAACGATATCTCAGATTCCAAAAAACGACTCGTAAAACAAGATGATGAGTTACGAAGAATATAGAGTGAAAATGAATCCAGTAAACGCGTTCTTTTATACCCTTTTAATATCTATTACAACGCTGTTACGGACGTCTGGAATGATCGTTCTATGACACGTAAGCAAGCCAACAAAGAAAGAAAAATCTGTCCACGTAAGCAAGCCAATAAAGGAAGAAAGATCAGTCCACGTGTAATGAATTCGATATTCTAGCATTGATACTCAACTAAACAGGTTTTTTATTTAATTTGTCCTGTGATAAAAAAGTTTTTATACCCATATCGATAGATATGAATTTGGCAGGCGTACCACACATATGCACACCACAGTCCATATATACTACACGCACTAAACGCTCGCCGAGTGTGGGTGTGGGTGTGCGATTCATTGAAGAAAGACTAACACATTCGCACCCACATCCACACCCAGTGTATTTTCAAATTTTTATGTTTGGGTCAGAAATGACCCAGGTTGGGAGTACTAGGGTTAACTGAGAAAGTTTCTTAACTTTTTCCTATGAAAGTTGCAAGAAAAGTTATTTGTGAAATATATTTCTTTACGCTGTCGATCACGTCATTTTCGGTACGCATCATAATCACCTTCAACACTTTGATACTCTGTCTATTGTTCGAAAAACAAAAAACTATTGTGAATCAATAGAGAATTTTTTATTATTTATAATAATAAAATATAATCGATTCTATTGTACAGAATCGTTGAAATCAGAGATTAGTAGAAGATTTTTCATTCTGGAATTTTAGATGACGTATATAAAGAAAGTTTACAAAGCATACAAGAATACTGAGTGGAATAAATGAAGCAGCACAGATAAGAAGTATAAGACCAGCAGAACCATATGAACCGTACCACTGAACAACAGATAAATCTCTTGTGTCGTACCAACATGGATAAGACATGTTCACCTAGAAAAAAGACATATATTCAGACTAAGTCGGATGTTCTGATGAATTATTAAATAGAATTCAAAGAAATTCAACCAACCATTGTTAAATTAGATTTAAACTGTAAAACAAACCTTGAAATTATTCGATATTTAAAACATAAATCTGAGAGATATGCAATAGAATATTTCAAAAATACATTTGAGATTTGTTTTGACTGAACTTCTCTTCAATATGAGAAACATCTAACAAGTCTTCATTGGTTATAACAATCAAATTTCGATGGAATATGTTTTTAAATCATATCATTCTGTTCTAAATAGATAAAAATTCATTTGAATAAGATGTGAAATTCTCAATGACATATGTAAACATATTTAATAATAATATAAGGTGAAGATTTCTATTATAAAAATCTAAGTGTATATACGCACTTGATATTCTTGTGCTGCATTGATTGCATCTGTAATTTGTTCATAATGACGTGCATATGAACTTTGAATTGTTGCATTAAATTGATCATCACAATATTCTGTTAGATTTTGTAAAAGACTATAAGTTACATGCCAATGGATTTGATAGCATCGAAAACGTTGTCTCCAGCGTGCAGTGCACCATGTTAAATGATATGAGATGTCTTTTACTTGACATGTACTTGGATAAAAATACTTTTTCAATGTATGTTCACCGTCGTACAGTAAACCACAGGTGATAAAAAAAGTGATAATACTAACACTCAATAGACTTAGAGAGATGAAGCTAATTACAACACATGGTCTTCTATAATTTATGGGTTGTGAATTATCACCATTTGTTTTGACTGATGGTTTCATTCGAAATCTATCAACAGGATTTTCAAATTAACATAGTTCAAAAAGAATCAGCAATTTCGTACAAGCTTATAATAATCCGCACTTCACCTTACGCTGTGTTACTTCGAAAAAAATTCTAAAATTCTCCATCTGCACCTATCTACCTTTCTTAATTTTCATTCTATAATAGACATACATAACGTTCAATATCATCTATATACTTTCATCAAATTGACCATATTTATATTATCTTTTCTAAGTTGAATGTTTCATGTATTTTCTAGTTTTTTAGATAAAAAACTGCACTATGTCTTACATTTTTCTCAAGTCAATGTGTCATCTTTTAATTAAATCAAAAACAAAGTCTTTTATAAAATAGATTTGAGATGTTTGCTTCGGCAATACGCTCTTGCAACACGAAATCCCATATTTTGAAGAAAGCAGTTATTATAGTGATTGTTTTGTTGCCTATGGTCTTGTTCATTATCAGATGGATTTTAGGAATAAAAACACAGTCTTTTTCCATTGATAGGAATTCTATATAATCTGTCAATCACAATTATGTTTGCTAATCTTTCGAGAGCAGCAATGTTTAGACTTGATTTTCATTAAACTGCAAATTAAGAAAAGTTGTGAAGACTTTCTTTCACTTTGAAATGGAATATTTTCTTCTCTTAAAAGCAATTTTCAATAAAATATAACATTGTATGATTTTACTGTAACACAAAACTGATAGAGAGGCAAAAATCACAATTGTGTTATATTACATTGTTATAAAAAAGAAAAAGAAATCCTCTTTGGAGAAAAAGAATAATTTTATTACTTACCGACATTTCTTCTGTATCTTAGACCAAAATGCGATAATGACATTATTTTTCATTGGTGATTCATTTTCTATCTCCATAAAAAAGTAATGCTGAATTCAATCGATTATTCTTCTTTTGATATTTTACAGGGAGGTCTTGTGAATATATATGACAATAACAGAATGTTCTCTCAGACGTTATCATATACCGTTCTCATTGGAGAGATGTGATGACTCATATGCTCTGAAAATATTTGCTTTGCATCATATTCATAAAATACTATTCGACTTTGACTTTTGTCAATTTCTCTACTCGACTCGATATGCATAATTCATTATGGCATAATTAACTATGACACTTGAAAATCAGAACAAAATCATGCATTTTCAGTCGTTGTCATACTATCGCAACATCTAATAAATGTTTTAATTATAGCATGACTCATGTATCTAACGAATATGTGGATTTTACAATTATTTCTAATGTCAAAGTAGAATAGTTAGTTTTTTTTTAATATAAAATAAAATCTATAAGTTTTCCATTATTCTATAGATAGAGAGAAAATGTTGATATATATAAAATGACAAAATGAAATTTTTCATCAAATAATATCTGAATCGTATCTACCCATAATTAATTGATGTATATATCATAGTTTTTGTGCATTCTTCAACTGCTTAACTGTTAATCAAAGTAGAGTACAGTCTAGAAATTAACTCTTGATCAGTTAGTGTGGACTGAATTGACAAGGGAATCCATCCAACTGGTAACTTCTATTCAACTTCATATTTTGCTCATATGTAGAGATTGTAGTACAGATGAAAACCTTTTAAGTGTTCATAAGATCGCCTCTATATTTCAGAGAAACGAAGATAACAAGTTTCTATAGCAATGGTATTATTATCAGCTATGTCAAAATGATTGCAAATTTTTCTTAATTTGCACATATTTCAACTAAGAATAATAATAAAATTTTGATTCTTTTTTTCTAAAAGACTCACTGTGAAACGTTCTATGGAAATTCTATGAGAAAATCTCTATTGACTTTGTCTAATATTTTTTCCTACACTTAAAATAAACAACGAATATTATAGATCGACTTCTCGTAATGCTGAATATAGAAATTTTTGAGGAACTTTTTAATTTTTATATGTATCATGCTCTTTTACGAAATAAAAATATTGTAATCATTTTGGTATAGCTGATAATAATATCATTGATATAGAAAATTTTTATCTTTGTTTCTCTGAAATACAGAAACAATGGCATGAACTTTTATGTGTCTTTTTACTTTTTGAGTAATATGCTAAAAGATACAGAATATCATATAGTTTCAGAATCAGCGTTCAGTTTCTTGGTGACGACATGACTCGACAAGGATAAAGGCAAATTGGTGGCTCAAGGATCATCATCAACTACTGATTCTCTATCATTTATGAAAGCTCGATCACTTACTAAAAAGTTATTTTAATGATCACGGACATAATCTGTTTCATAGAAAACTCTTTTTTGCATCTTCTGAGACATATCGTGATCATAGATGATGAGCGAAAATAGAGAAAATAACAAAATACTTTTAAAACGTAAAAAAAACTACTTTTTGAATTTTTATGATCTTTTTTTTTTAAATTGGAAGTTTTTCATCTTCGGTATTTTTCACAGGTACGTCAGAAAAACCTCTTATTTTGGATTTATAAGTTTTATGATATGATCTCTCGTTTGAGCTAAAAAATAATTTAGTCCAACTCGATCCTATTTAAAGTTCTTAGGTATTCTGGGTACATGATTTTAAGTGCAAAATTTTGGAAGAAATTTTATCAAATAAAACTATGAGTTAGTGCTAATATCAATGATTTGATAAATCATGGATTATCTCTATGTAGAATATTAACCAGCACAATGTTCTGCATATGAATACATGGTTAAGAACAATATCGTTCTTGATCGCCTTTATTCTCTGTCTGATCATCTCTTTTTCATATATAATGTTTGTAGAATGCACAAAAAACATCTCTTTATTTATCTCTATTTATCGATTACGAATATACAAACGTATGCTGAGGACACTTTCAAGACATTGTTTGAACCAGAAAGTAAGCCCTTGATAATTTCTTGGTTCTGGTATAATCCACTATGGATTACTATTTAATAAAACATCAATAACCAATAGATCTATGTGAAACGACATATTTTAGAGGCTTGGTAAAACTGAATAGATTCAGAATCACTCTTGTTTATTAATATACATGCTAGTATGGTCCTTCATAAAATATATAAAAGAAAAAAAAAGAAAATCTATTAATCAATATTGCACTATATGTAGTTTAGATTTCCATCATTTTTCATAGTCATCTTGTTAGAGCATCCCATCTTTTCTAAACATTTATGTCAGCTGTTATTTTTTGTTCATTCAAAATAATGATTGAAGATCGAAGGGATACCAGATCTTTCAAGAATTGCATAGATTGTTCATGCGCAAAATTTGCTTTTTCCAATGGAATTTCTTTCTCATGATAACGAACATCTAAGCAAAATTTAATTGACTTGAGATTTGGTAACCAGTTAGGATCCGATAAACATTTGTGCCAGAAGTATAGATAGTTTGCTAAACTTGGTGGTCCTCGAAACTGCAAAACTTCCAAATTATGTGGAAAATAGGTGGGCAATTCAATTAAATAATGTTCTTCAGGCAAATCTTCGGATGAATCATGTAAAGTAAGGTCGAGGGATTTGAGTGAAGGACATTGAATTAACGCTTTACCGAAACATTTCTTTTCATATTGGTGAGAGAAATCACAGCCATTTGTACTTTCGATTTTTAGTTCTAATAGATTGTTAATTAGACAGGTCTCTTGTTGCATCTTGATGAAATGATCACAAGCATCATTTTCTATAATGATTAACCGTTTTAGTTGACTTGCACTGTTGCCAATAGCTAAATTAAATGAGAGACCACAGCAATAATTGAGTGTCAGAGAAGTGATGGTATGGAGATGTGCTGTCTTGATATCATCACCACACGCATCTCCGATTACAATAGATTGTAGAGGCCAAGATGATCCAACTTTATCTAATGGTTCGATATTGCAGTATTCATCGTATCCACTAATCATTTCGAGATGAGATATATATTTGAGATCTTGCAACGCCTCCCAGATTGCCAACGACGGTGTATTACCACGAAACAGAAGCATATCAAAAGGCTGTTTGGCAATGTTGCGTAAGCGGTCTAGAAACGATGGGAGATACTTGGTGGAATTTGTTGTTCTCAAAAGATGGAGGTCGATGATGAGGGCATGACGAAGATGCGATGGATACAATGTGTTCTTTATAACATTAGTAACTGGTGTATTGGCGGGTGTTATAGTCGTTGTAGTCAACATTCTAATTATTAAAGAAATAGAAGAAGATGAACAAAGTTGTAGTTGTCGAATGTGATGCATCTCTTTTGATAAACTTAAGAAACTTGATGAACTTACAGTTGATGGTAGAAACTTTATAGAAGAGCGTGAATGAAATTTAAAAAGACATTTTTTGAAGAAATCTTCGCCTACATCTTTCTTAAAGAAATTAGTTCATCTACTTTTACTATATAATATAATTTCTTTGAAAAAGGACCAAATGTATTATAAAGAATGTATTTCAATGAACGATAGTGATGAGAGTGTATACAATAGAGAGTCAAACTGTTTCTTTATTCCACTGAGATCAGAGCACAAATGTTCAAAATATCCGTCTACTCGAAGTATTCAAATTTTTGGCAGTAAATTCTTAAAAAAAGTCGAAGACGTTCTTTACACTAAATGTTAGAAAAACCCAGAACGCCTCTATCGAGTCTGTAAAATTTTAAAAATTTAATTGATTATAGTTATGTCGAATTGAAATCGTCTCAAGCCCTGCACATCTTTATTAAATAGCCCTCATTGACTCTATGTCTTGCAAACTAATGTTGAAATAATTACAGACACTTGTCAATGAAATATCAAATGTACAAACACTGTATTTGCCAACCGAAGTACAGATGATAACATACATTTAAGAAATCTTTCGCTAAATACAAGTGAGAATAATGACTGAGATATCTAATTGTAAAACTATTTGCAAGACTAGAATAGACGTTTTACTTACCTGTTTTTTTTAATTTTTGTTTGGGTTATGTCGATTAAAACTATGATTCACTTAAAGATGAATTCCAGTCAGTTGTATTGAAACACGTTTGAAAATGTAAGTCGCTATCTAGAGCAATTTTTCAGTAGCGTTTAGATGTTTTAACTTGAAATGAATATCGATTATTCAGTATAGTATGTTGTTCTCGAAAGAATAAAAACAAAAACGATTGAAAAAGGAAAGACACGAGCAACGTATGAAAAAAGTGATGATTTAAGTAGCCTTTTCTTTCTTCTTATCAGAAAGTCATTAGTCATTCAATATCAGAGAGTAAATAAAAGAGACGAAATTTCGATGTCATTGACAAAAATGAATAAAAAGAGCGTAATGTACATTTTCTTGTTCTGTGTTATTTCACCATAAACAATAAAATATGAGCAAAATAGTCATTTCTTCAGACCAATCCTGTCAATACGGTTTCGCAATAGACAGGACGTCATTTCTTGAGTAATTATGATCGTAAAACTCTTTCACAGTAACATGTCTATAAATAAGAAGAATTAAACTATCAGAAGAAAATTCATGTTACTCTCGTTCTTCATTCTAAGAGATCATAAAATGGTTCACAATATTCTCGTTTGGCACTCCGTTTCAATACATGCATCTGAGCTGGCCAGGTAATGGTCAGTTTGGAACATTACCTAGTCCCTCATCTCATCGGTTGCAGTTGCATTTTGACAGTGATGGCAAAAATCTCATAAGCAACCCTTTTAAAACTCCTAACGAATTAACGATTTCTAGACTATTAAACTGAGCAATAAGAAGTCACTTTAAAAAGAATTTGAGTCGACTTGAGTGGATAAGAGTCATCGACTGAATCTTATTTCTTATTCGTAAAATGATACTTTTGTTTTATTCAATCTATTCATTTATGTACTATTTTTATACAGATCCTCATGTCTCTTTCAATGGCGACAATATGAAGATATCTAATATCGAAGAAAGATTGACTGCAATTCTTTTAATAACACCGTTGAAATATAACTGGACAAAATATGAATCTCATTACTTTAGCCTAGAAAGACAGAAAAATCCTCAGATATTGATCCATATAATGAAAAAACCTATAAAATTGTATTTACTTTGTTATAATGATAGAATTCTTCATATTTTAGTTTTTTGTGTTTATTTGATAAATGCCCAAAAAACCATTAATATTAAGGACATGTATGCAAAAGAATCTGTTCGGAAACAATATTAGAAGATAACAGATGGCAAACTCAGCAAAAGGAAGAATGATGTCTATAACACCTTTGTTGTTTTCATGATTGTTCGTTTCAACTTTCAAAATATTTCTTAAATCAACAGTCAAATTTTCAATCAATCAGAAATACGATCATATCTATCAAGTTATATTATAAATCAAGCATATCTAATGGCCCTGTAGATAATATCACAGCGAGATAATTGAAAAAAATTACTGAGAAAAAAGTGAAACTTTTAACAGATTCTATACAAGTTAGTACGTCTAACTCCAATTATGTTAGGAAATATTTGTATTTACTTGAACTCGATACCTTAAGAAGAAAAACAACATAGGATAAAATATTTTTTTACATGGTAAACCTAAAAGTAATTATAAATCAACTAGTTTCAATAGCAAATAAGTATTTCTTACGTAATCGTGTCGTTTTAGATTAATTTAAGGGTGTTAGAATTGTTATTTGCTCGATTTGATGAAAAATCTTTTGCAGTGAAATAAGATTCTTCACTTATAAACAAGAGAATCAACTAGTATATAACAATTCATCAAGGAAATCGTACCAACAAACTTAGTATGGAAAACGATGCTCTTTTTGCCTATTATCCATTAATTTTAATTATTAGTGGTACTATACTTAATTTATTCACATTATTCATTCTTTGTCAATCGTCTTTTTACGATGCCAACCGACGTCCAACACTGCATGTTATGCGTTTTATGACTGTTTTCGATATTTTAATGCTTTATGGTTGGAATCTTGGCCATTATTTGAGTGGAGCTCATGGTTTTACATTACACAGGTACTCTGTTGGATGGTGTAAAGTCACCGCATTTCTCAATTATTTTACTTCAGAAGTATCTGCATGGTTACGTGTATTAGTATGTATTGATCGATGTCTTGCATTTCATCACCGTCAACGAGCATTGTTCAATAGTTCAAAAAATATTCTAATCATTATTATGATTATTCTGAGTATATTTAGTTTATTTAATTTTCATCTTCTTCTATTTGGTTGCTTCAAAGAACCTGATGGATTGATCAATTCAAATTCTATTTTCTATAAGATCTATCCACTGTGGGATCGCATCCATTTAGTTGTATGTAATTGTATACCACTTATTCTAATGATAATTTTCAATACGGATCTAATCTATCACTTAGTACGTTTACGTCAACGAAGTTTAATTCAAAATTCACAAATACAACATAGAGCTATGACAGTAACACTGGTTGTTACAACGTGTCTCTTTTGTATCATGACAATACCAGCAAGCGTAGGGTTTGGATTTTTTGAAAATAGAACAGCGTACTTAAACCTTCAAATACTCGATTCTATGCTTTACACTTACCATATATTATCGTTTCCTCTCTACATGATAATATTCCATGAGTTTCGTCGAAATGTCATTACTTTGATCAAATGTCGATATTTATCTAAAAAAATTGTACCGATGGATGTTACTAATAAGATATCAGTAAGCACGCAGTTGCGAGTGACATAATTTGAAATAAAATCAGTATCGAAAATGAATGTAGTCTATATAAATACAATTGGCGAAGAAATCTCTTACTTTGACACTTTTATGATTTCCGATGATTAGAAACAAGTGACATTCGTTCTTCTATAGAACTGTACAATTTAATGAATAATTTGAAAATATACTAAATATAAATATTGCCGTCGTTATATCTGTTTATTTGTTGAAATTACTACGAACTCTACTGTCTCAATAGTGCAATCAAGATATGTTTTTTCTTTGCATTTTTCTATAGTATGACTCATTCTTGGAGTTCATACAATCATTAATTGATTTTGATTCTTGTTCATCTCAGATGTAAGTGCGAATGTTCGTCATTTGTATATCAACATCTATCCCTACATCTAAAACTTGCATTTCAAAAATTAGATATGCATCATCGTCAAGCGAGTAATAAAAATATTGTTGACGATAAGAACACAATCAGAGAATACCTACTTCGATGATGTATGTAACATTAATTTCATTGTATACTTCGATTTCAAGCTGATTTTCTATGAATACTAT
>CAJNOL010004568.1:1250-14922 GCA_905250125.1 Rotaria sordida
TCATTCTCTCTTCATCTCTCTCATATACACATCTCCACTTTTTCACACAGACACTCACTACACTAGATCTCCAAAGCAATCAAATCGGAGACGAGCTTGAAGATCGGTTGAACGAATTGGTTGAGCGAAACAAACAACGAACAGAATCGTGAATATTAGTTTTCAAGACGGTTGAACGGTGAACTGAAATATTTGATTGAATGTGTGATTTGGTTTTTTTTGCTTATTTTCTTGTTTGTAAGTGGCAATAAAGACTTTTGATATCCAATGTGACATGTTTGATATTGAACATATCAGATTAGTTTTCTTATAGTGAAAGGACGAAGACATAGGAATTGAATTTTTAAGTTTTGCTATATATGTGGTTTTAGTGAAAAGAGGTAGTACACATTTCTATTGTCAGCAATTATTTCATATGAATAACATTTTGTTGAAACAGTTTTCACCAATATGAGTGATATTTCGTTGCTGTGACATGGAAAAATCGATGAAATGAATATCAGATGTAGGTTCTGATTGGTATGAGCTCGACTGCCAAAGAATAAACAGTTGACAATTATTTTTTTCTTTTTTAGTAAAAACAAAACCTAAAATTTCTGTGATTGATAGCTGTAACGATCAGCGGAAACCTTTCATTGGAATATGGCCTATGTAGTTATTGGGGTCACAAATGCATGAGATTCTATTCTCTTAGGTGGGATGTTGACTGTTGGACTACTCTATGAAAATAAATTGTGTCGATGCGAGAAGACGCTCTTTTTAAAGTGAACTGACCTTTATGAGGACATATTGTATGGCGCTCAAATTGATTGAGGGTGTGGATAGGTGTGGTTGTGTTTGTGGATGTGCGTGTCGATAGTCTATCCACACTCCTACAGCAACACCTATATTCACAGCGACTTAGACCTTCCCCGAGACCCATATTCCACGCACACCCACACACCCTCTTTTTTTCTCCTCTCGTTCAGCAGGACGTTTCTGTTGTTCTTGTTGTACTTCACACATTAGAGTTATCTGCATCTACGGTTTACAAAGAAAAGAAGGAAATTGGTCGATGAAATATTCTATACAAGCTATTTTGTTTTTTATATAGAAAATTATTTTATATGATGTATGAATTTTGAGAAGGCTATAGTTTCGATGTACACAACAGTGATGAAATGAATTGTGTTGCTGGTAAAAAAAGGTATACTGTGACAGTAAACACTATAGTTCTTTCCGATTGAACTTGATTATTGGAACAATGTCCTAATCTTCAGTTATTAAATCAAAAAAATTATTTTCCTAAAGATATGAGGAAATACAATATGTAACAAGAAAGCTGTAATATATGAAAACTATGAAGAGATTGAAAATTTATTATAAGAAGAAATACAGACCTGATAAATGTTAAAGGTAAAAATGATAGCATGATATGTACAATTATATTGGTAATTTCAAAAGTCTGAAAAGAAAAAAAAACAAATCTATTGCATCATCAATATTTAAATGGCTTATTATTTATAAGTTTTGTGAGAAAAAAAATAGAATTCATATTTAATATTGTTTTTGTGTGCTCAAAAAGGGAGTACACTCTAGAATCGGTCAGTGTGTCCGGCCGGCCGTCCGTCCGTCCGTTTACACGATAACTTTTGAAAGGAGAGTCAGATCACGATGAAATTTTCTACACAGTTTAGTCTTAACAATGTCTCGGTCGAGTTCGAAGATGAGCATGATCGTCCGAGCCATTCGTGAGTTATTGCAAAAATAGTCATTTTTCCCTATGGCTTCCTATGCGAAAATCGACCCATCCCAGCTTTCGTAAAAGACTTTTCCCATCATAGTCAAATAAAACCCCAACTATTATATACCATTCGATAGAGAATTTCACGAGCTGCAAAATGGTATATAAAACATAAAGGAACGAGAAGGCTAACTCACCTATTACAAAGATAATTAAACGGAAATAGGTTCTGTTTTTCTCCATGCTCTAATTGATTCACAAATAGAGCTCTATCTTTCGGTTATCGAGATGATACTTCAAGGTTTTCTGGGGCGGAGAACTCGAATCTGTGCTCCACTTGCCTCGAAATACTATTGGTTGAACAGTGACCAATAGAAATCAAGTTATGGGAAAAACGACTTTCTAAGGGTAAATCAAGGCGAAGAGTACAAATCTGAGCTGTATTCGTCCCCAAGTCCTATTGGTTGGACAATAGCCAATAGAAAAAAACAGTTTATAGGAAATTTTTCCCAGTGTAATTTTGATGTCAAGACATTCTAGGATGACTTATCTGTCTAATTCACTTTTTGAAGTGCACATAACTCTCGGATTTAAATCCGAAGTTTCCACATTTTTCTTCAATGATTTTAGAAAATAATAATTCTTATAATTAGAAATAGTTTATCTCGATACCTTGTAACCAACAACTGTTTTGTATTTTATATTTATTCTTTTCTTCTAGAAAACAACAATGAGAATTAATCAGATTGATATGAATAAGAAAATAATCAATACCGTTTTAATCATTTTATTTGAGACGTTCCGTTATGAACTCATAACATCATCAGTCAAAAAAGAAATGAAATGAAATGAAAATACAAGACAAGAGAAAGAATAAATAGATAAATAGTACAAAGAAAGAGAAAAGAATAAAGACATTTATTAAAAGAAAACGTTTTCTTTTAATAAAATAAAATTATTAATATTTAACGTCCCCTCCCAAAAAAATCTTGTGCTTTGTTCAAAATTAGAATATATTTAAGTTAAAGCTCTTCTGTGAGTATACTTGTTTTAATTTCTTTTGATTGTACCAGTCCATAAGTAACCTTTCTTTAATATTTCTTTTTAAGCCATTAGATTCTATAGCTAAGATATTCGTACCCCAATTATTACGATGATTAGCATTTTTACAATGTTCAGCTATTTTTGAATATTCTGTACCACTGAAGACTTTCTTGTGTTCTTCTTTACAGACTTCAGCACCTCTTGCTGTCTGTTCTATATGATAACCATTACAATCATAACATGAATAACCGTAGATTACTCTTTTATGATCAGTATTATTATGATAAGTTCTGCCGAATAATGAGGATATACGATTTCCTGCTTTAAAACCAAAAATAAGGGTGTGGGTGTGGGGTGTGAGAAAATAGAAGGTCGCATACCCACACCTACACCGACAGCCACACCCACCCACATCCCGCACCCTTTCTTTTTCTTTTCGTTTTGTTATATAATATGTGCACATGTCTCTTATCTATTGTGTTTATATGGGTATAGTAGAAGCTTCTTCTTGTTTTCATTCTTTTTCTCTTTTTTCTCTCATGGATGTAGTAGTGTAGAAATCTTTAGTTCGATTCGAGCTGTAAAACTTTACTCGCATTTTTACCTTTTTAGTCATTAAATTTCATCCTCACCCACAGGTTTACCCATTGATCCGGCCTATGTCCTCCTTTTCAAGATTATTAACTTTTGAAAATTCAAATAAAATTTTTAAAACTCGAGTAAGATATTCGAGTTTTACATATACGAAACATATTGAATTGAATAGCTATTGCCTGAACTTCATAAATGGATGTAAGGGAAGTTAGCGAAGTATTCGAGTTTTTTCTAGATCGATTCGCACAATCCACTGTCCCAACTACGGAATGTTGTGTGCCAGATAGAGTTCAATGAGCTCTATCGAATGGTATATTTACTTCTAAAAACAAAATTCACAACAAAGAAAAAAAACCATAAAATATAATTTTTCATCATGGGGGAAAAAATGCAAAATAGATATTTTTCAGAAATATTCGATTCACGACTTGTGCCACTTTTTAAATTTGAACCAATCGATGTAATTCAACAAGCTCTATCTAATGGTGTATAATAAGCCCTGATAAATTGAATCAAGGAAGATTTATATTTTGGTGTACATCTAAAATTAGCATTTCAGGAAATGTTTCATATCCCAATTCGTTACATAAGTTGTGCCACACGGGAAAATAATCCCATTCGATTCAGTTTGATGAGCTCTATTAAATGATATATAATTTGTCATTACACAAATCAAATTTCAGCATAAAAGTTTTCTACAGTCTTAGATTTGTGCTGTACTGCAACAAGTACTCCAACCAAATGACTCATAGTATGAATTCTATACTAAACTCGTATCAGCCAACGAGGTTCGACCATATCTCTCGATTGATATAAAACACATCATGAAAAACATTAAAATTCAACTTCTATCATTGCTAAAACTTTTGCTTGAATGAATTAAGAGGGAGTATTCACTTAATCGATTCGTAGAGGAGTGTGTGCCAATGACATGACATGTCGTATCTAATGTATCTCGATCAGCTCTATCGATTGATATATAATATATTGTGAAAAACATTCAATTTCAAATTCTACAATCGCTAAATCTTCTTCTTGTATGAGTTATGTTGAGTATTCCTTTAACTGATTCGTTCGACAATCTGTGCCAATGACGAGACATGTCACATTTGATGTATCTCGATGAGCTCTATCGATCGATATATAATATGTTATGAAATGTGTGCAATTTTAAATTCCACAACTGCTAAACCTTCTTCTTGTATGACTTATGTTGAGTATTCCTTTAACCGATTCGTTGGACAATTTGTGCCAATGACAAGACATATCACATTTGATGTATCTCGATGGGCTCTATCGATTGATATATAATATGGTGTGAAAAATATTCAATTTCAAGTTCAACAATTGCTAAACCTTTAGCTAGGTGAGCTGAGAGTGAGTATTTGCTTAACCAATTCGTTGGGCAATGTGTGCCAATGACGAGACATGTCACATCCAATGTTTTCGATTGGCTCTATCGATTGATATATAATATGTTTTGAACACGATTCAATTTCAAATATTTGAATTGCTAAACCTTATTCTGGTATGAGTTACGTTGAGTATTTCCTTAACCAGTTCGTTGGGCAATTTGTGCCAATGACAAGATATGTTCCATTTGATGGTCGAACCTCATAAAAATGGGACATGTCTTATCATTGGCACAGATTGTCAAACGAATCGGTTAAAGGAATACTCAACATAAGTCATACAAGAAGAAGGTTTAGCAGTTGTGGAATTTAAAATTGCACACTTTTCATAACATATTATATATCGATCGATAGAGCTCATCGAGATACATCAAATGTGACATGTCTCGTCATTGGCACAGATTGTCGAACGAATCAGTTAAAGGAATACTCAACATAACTCATACAAGAAGAAGATTTAGCGATTGTAGAATTTGAAATTGAATGTTTTTCACAATATATTATATATCAATCGATAGAGCTGATCGAGATACATTAGATACGACATGTCATGTCATTGGCACACACTCCTCTACGAATCGATTAAGTGAATACTCCCTCTTAATTCATTCAAGCAAAAGTTTTAGCAATGATAGAAGTTGAATTTTAATGTTTTTCATGATGTGTTTTATATCAATCGAGAGATATGGTCGAACCTCGTTGGCTGATACGAGTTTAGTATAGAATTCATACTATGAGTCATTTGGTTGGAGTACTTGTTGCAGTACAGCACAAATCTAAGACTGTAGAAAACTTTTATGCTGAAATTTGATTTGTGTAATGACAAATTATATATCATTTAATAGAGCTCGTCAAACTGAATCGAATGGGATTATTTTCCCGTGTGGCACAACTTATGTAACGAATTGGGATATGAAACATTTCCTGAAATGCTAATTTTAGATGTACACCAAAATATAAATCTTCCTTGATTCAATTTATCAGGGCTTATTATACACCATTAGATAGAGCTTGTTGAATTACATCGATTGGTTCAAATTTAAAAAGTGGCACAAGTCGTGAATCGAATATTTCTGAAAAATATCTATTTTGCATTTTTTCCCCCATGATGAAAAATTATATTTTATGGTTTTTTTCTTTGTTGTGAATTTTGTTTTTAGAAGTAAATATACCATTCGATAGAGCTCATTGAACTCTATCTGGCACACAACATTCCGTAGTTGGCACAGTGGATTGTGCGAATCGATCTAGAAAAGACTCGAATACTTCGCTAACTTCCCTTACATCATAAATGGACAAAGTAGAAGAAAGTTTTTGGACTTTTTTTAGACTTACTGACGAGACTTTTTCTAAAAAAAATGCTGATTATTCATCATCTCGGTATTTCGCAATCAGGAAGAATTGTTTGGTTATGCGAAGAATTAGAAATTCCCTATCAACTTATCCATTACGATCGTGATCCTCAAATCCGTCTTACTTCGAAACAATACAAAGAACTTCATCCAACTGAAACAGCTCCTGTTATTATCGACGATAATGTGATATTGGCAGAGTCTGGCGCAATTATTGACTATATAATTTCCAAATATGGTAATGGTCGTTTCAAGGTGAAACCCGATAATCCAAACATTGCTGACTATTTATTCTGGTATCATTTTGCAAATGGTTCAATGATGCCAGCTTTCCTTGTTGATTTGGTTGTCAAATTACTTGCTGGTGACACAGAAAATTTCAATGCTATAGTTGAGACATTACAGCAACGTGCTTATCGTGCAATAGATCTAGCGGAAAGACGGTTAGGTACAAATGATTATTTTGCTGAGAATGAATTCACTTCAGCAGACATTATGATGGTCTTCCCGTTGACAACAATGCGGGCTTTTTCACCATTTGATCTGACCTCATATCCTAACATACGTGCCTATTTAAAACGGATTGGTGCACGTCCCGGTTACCAGCGAGCTATGAAAAAGGGTGATCCAGATTTTATACCATTGTTAGATTAATATATTTCAAGACTAGAGGATGTGGATCTTAGTTTTGTCATACTCACGCTTAATTAGTTTTTATATAGACTAAAACTTCAAGGATAATCGATTTAAAATAAACAGAAGAATATTTTGCCTTTTGAAAGATAGAATAATCATCAACATAAAATAATTTCGTTGACAAAATACTTGTTGTTTTTTCATAGTCCATTCCCTATGTTCCAAAACAGTGATAAAATGGTTCAGATAATTTGAAGATATGAAAATTAACTATTGATAAATCAACAATGATATCAAACTATATAAAACGTAAAAACTCTTAAGATTCAACTGAAAAGCACTTCAAAGAAATTTAAATTCAAGAATAAACAAACAATCTGTTCATCAACTCTTTTTAACTACTAGTTCATTTCAGTCTCTTTACAACTAAGAAAGAATTATGCCAGATTTGTTCTTCGATTTTATTGTACTGCATGAATCATGTGAAAACGAAAGTTTATTTATCTGTTTCATTCGAAGATATTTGCGGAGAAACTTCAACTTCTTTCGACGTATTCAATTCTTCTTCATCATGAAGGTTCTAGTTTCAATCAAAGAAATCAGAAGAAAGTTGTCCTAAAATGCAGATAAGAACATATTAATGGTTTAGATAAAAATAATTGCACGTATGCACAAAATAGAATTGATAATATGATTTTACATATCACTTTACTGTTTATATCATTCTACGATGGCAAGCTTGGTTGAATCTACCACATCTATTTGAAAATGAAATGTTCTATCTTTTTATGGAAAGTGAAATCTCATGTTTTTCTTATTTTGACTAACAAACCAGTCGATAGTTCCTTTGTCTTTATTATAGATACAACTGGCTTCTATCAATTTTGGCTCTACTTTCTCGATGTACCCTCTCTCTTCACCACCAAAATGTACAATGATAGGGAACACCATCTTAATACTTTATTGTGATTGAGAGATAGAAAAAAAAACGAAACGTAAAAGAAACTAAACGACTTCACGTGTACATGCATAAAGTGATACAAGAAATGAAAAAAGAGCAACACTATGCTCGATAAGAGTGTAAATTGATTTGTGAGAATAAAAAAGAAGTTCTTATTCTAGATCATATTCTTTATGAAAAAAAGTAAACTATATGTTGGTTATCTGTCGAGCGAGATCAAAAATGGTCGAAGAAAGCAAAATCTTAAATTGCAAGATCTGGAGAAAAATCAAAGAGCGTTTCTCTTGTTTATTGTTTTATTCTTCATGATTTCCAGATTGCTCTACATCAATCTTTACTGTCACCCACACAATTTTGTCCCCAGAATATCAGTTTCCTTTCACACTCTAAAAAACAACACACCTGTTTTACACTATCATCGATTAAAAAAAAAAAGTATTCATAAAATTAAAAAAACTAATCACATGATCCTTTTCTCTTGTGTCGATCATATAAAAACTAAACGACAATTTATTTTTCGATAGATTAAAAAAAAATGTCGAGTTACTTCTACTGCTTTTTACTTCTTGTTCTCTGTGTAGTAGTCTCTGCTCATGAGCCTCTTCCAGGCAGAAAAGTTACCACTCCGTTTGGCAAACCTGGTAGTTGGGCTGCTGGTTATCACACTGGAGATGATTATGCATGTCCAATTGGAACTAGTGTTCACGCTACAGCCAGTGGCACGGTGAAAGATGTGAACTTTGGTTCAGATTATGGCACTCATATCGTCATTGAATCATCAGATAAAGTTCGTCAACTCTATGCACATTTAAGTCAGAAACTAGTTCAAGTTGGACAAAGCGCCAAAGCAGGAAATGTAATCGGCAAGAGTGGAAATACAGGAAGATCAACTGGACCACATCTTCACTATGAAGAACGAGTTGCTCCCTACAAATATGCAAATCATAGAAAACCACAACTCAACAAAGCTCATTAATTAACAGATTGTTCTTCTCACGTTGGATTTCTCAGAAGAAACGACAAGTTCCTTTTTTCTTTCAAATAAAGTTTATGAGGACAATTGAAGAACAGATGGCTTTAACAAATTGTGAAGCTCAAACAAACTTAATAGAGCATGTTCTAAATAATTTGTAAACTATTATTGTGATCATTTCGAATATAGCCGGAAAAAAATGGATATGATTGCAATATATTTGTGATGATTATCATTCGATGTCTTTCAATTAATTTTCTGTAAATTATTGAATTGAAAAGGTGTAAACAGTAATTAATCTCATAGATCAACTATTAGGTAGTAGACTATCTCTGAAAAATAAGAATCGTGATTAAACAGGAGAATATGACGAACATAATTGAAGAATTTGATTTTCTATGAGGAAATAAAGATTAAATGAGAATATAGATATGGGTATGAATGAAGAAACTATTCACACACTCACCTTCAAGTGTCTGGATCATTCTCTGATAGCCATATTGTGAATTGAGATCAGATCAATGGTACTCATGATCATTTCGATCAGTTTCGTACGATATGTGGCAATTCTTTCAAATTGCTAGTGGAGGACGCTGTTACCAAAATTATAGTCATTATGATCAAGTGAACCAGCAAAGAAGACACCTAGTTCAAAAAGTGGTATAATCGAGTTGAAATTAGGACTGTCACGTAATTTAGCAAATATTCTGGCGCAGAATTCGTCACTTTTCGACTCTCACTGTGTAATGGTCAGGCAGGAATTGTGTGATATACTGTTGCCAAAAAATTCGTGCACTAATTGAATTGAATGTACATCTTCTGCATTAATACCAGACTCAAGTTAGACACAAAAATAGATCACGTGGAACTTTGTAACTTCATGATGAACACACATTTCTATTGTTCTTAAAATAGTTTCATTGTCGCGAATAGCTATTTATAGACGCACTTTCTCAAACAGACCTGATGTATCGATGATATTTAAAACACACGCTGCACCATCAATGTAGAGCGATCATGGACACAATGTTCTTGAAGTGAAAAAAATGTAGGTTGATCGGATACTATAGTTGGATCGAAGAGCATTAATTTGATTGTAGATTTCTCCGTGTGTGTTCGTCCTATGAGCATTATATATCTGTGTGCCACTAATTTCACTCTATATTCATCTTGTTCCATGTAGAATTTTCGAATTCTGCACATAATCTCTTCATGTTTTTGTTCACGATATTTTGATTCAAAACTAACCAAATTTCTTTTCATATTAGATGAAAAGTCAGGGTGTGGATGTAGCTGTTATTTACTTACACATCCACACCCACCCACACCCCAGCCACCCTCATCGCTTCATCACTAACATCCGTATCTGCCCACACCTACATTCTCGGTTTTTCTTTTTTTTCTGTTTTCAATAAAATATTTGGAAACAAACTTTAGATGGCAAATAAGATTTGGTTAAATAATGTTATGAAGAGTATGTTTGATTAACCAAAGTTGAAATGGAAATTAGTAAAATAGTGATTTTTGAAAATTGTTGTTTATGTGCCTAATCTTCATCCGAATATACTGTTATACTTATTTGTCCCAATTGAAAACAAATATCTAATATGAATTGATCTGATGTACGAGTGAAATTGTATTCTTGAACTCTGTATCATGTCTTGAAAAAACTATTAAATAAATATTTGACAACATATTTAGAGATATAAACTAATTTTTGGATATTTTTTCTTATGAAAATTACTATTAAAGTGCGACTTCTTCTGCGAGTGACAGAATGGATGAAAGAAACAAATTAGATGACGAATCAAGTTAATAAAAGAGAAGTAAAGAAAACTTCCTGAAAACAAAGGATCTTTTGATGTTCGTTAATTATACAATTTGATTAATTCATAATGAGTATCTTCTTGACAAACAGTTGCAAATTAGAGAAATTTCTTCAACGAAAATTTGTTTGATTCTATTAAAAGAAAAACTTAAAGTTAAGAAAAGTAAGATCTCGAAAAGATAAAATTTATTCGTGTATATAATCTTCATAAAAAGATCTTGTTCCGTAGAAGTTAAGCTCCTGTGAATATTAAATACTTAATAAATTTTAGCCAATGAAGAACTAGCAGATGTTGCTATATCTTTATAATTAAAATATCATTTGTCAAAGAGTAAACATGTAACCAACAATGCAATTGAGAAATTCGTGTAATTCGATCTCGTTATTGAATCTTCACATCAATGATAGTGCGTGAGCTGATATATTGGAAAATTCTAGATTTCGATTAGATATATATGTAATAAAACTTTTAACCTTCTACATTGTTGTTATTTTATAAATATATACAATTGCGCCAATAATCATATGCCTAATGACGATATTGTATATACGCGACACTTTTTGTTCTCAAAACGAGCTCATGGCACTAAAAAAAATATCTAATAATTAATTTATCATTTAGCAAATAATATAATTATGCATCTGCATGGACGATGCAAGGTAATTCTTTTAGGGGAAGCAATAAGTTGAGCAATAAATTCTTATTGCTTCTCCGAATTTTTTCTAGGCGAAGCAGCAACTGTATATACTACTTTGGTGGTGTACCGTTCATGTCCATATAAGTAGCAAACTTACACCTGAATATATATCCTACTATATATTAATATCAACGAAACGGAGACCGGTAAAGGAAGCAATAAGTTCATATTGCCTTCACAAATCTTTTTTAGGGAAAGCAATTGCTGTTCCTTGCAGTGTTGGCGTGCCGCCTATGCTGGATCTACATATATTTTAACATCTTAATACACGTGATAGAGTCATGTAAAGACTTTCAAAAAATTATTTTTATGTTCAACTAACGAATTTATGGCTATTATCCTTTGCCTTGTTGATAACATTCCAATTAAACTTTATTTGAACCATCTTTATTTGAATTTTTCACCTGTTTAAATTTTTATTATGTTTCGCAGTAAGTATATGAAATTTTTTGGATCGTCTGAAACTTTCGAAATCTCAAATAGGTGACTGGAAGTTTCTGGTGTTGCTGTCTGAAACGTATGTACGCTGAAGGTGGTTCTTTTTAGGCCTAAAAACTTTGATCAATTTAAGTTGTAAGCAGCGCTTTCTCTTAGCAATACTTTATAATAAATAAATAGATTTGCTTTGTGCCCAACAAAGGAAAGTCTGTTGGAGCATAAATGAAGACGTAAAACGAAAATTTTTGTATATACAAGTCATCCGCTGTGTTTTTGATTCGTAAATGTAGAGAAAAATGATCAAAAATGTACAATCTATTTGTTGACCTCAGTGCGCTGACATAAACCATGAAAAATAGTAAATTGACTCATAGCATCCTCTTTTGATCCTTCATTTCATTGAATGAGTTAAAGAACTGATTTGAAATACACAAAAACAATTCTATTATCTATTCACTTTACATATAAATGGTTCGATGAATATATAAATATTCAAACGTTCAAAGTTGAAAAAACTTCATCGATATTATATTTTCGTATTGAAAATTCTATTCATTTTATTTGTCTATAACATTCTTCTGACCGTTCATTACGTAAGTATCTGTTGTGTCAAGTAGATCAGCTCGTTTTTTTTTTATTAACATATTTTTCTACTTAGTTTCTTTTTGTCATTATATTATGCCTGTTCCATCATCAACAGATCCAAAGTAAGCATGATAGCTGATCGTTCATAACTATCCGTTTTCCTTGTAGAATATATTCTCATATGAATGGCGATGAATTTTTTGATTATCTTAAAAAAAGATTCAATGAAACGTTCGCTATTTTTATATGCAAAGAATTACAGATAATCACTCCATCAGTATTAGTCGTATTGACAATAAAAGAACTTAATGATTTAACTTGTGCTGTTTATCCTGATTTAAAATCAGCTAGTAAAGAATATTACATTAGAGATCATACAGCTACGAATGGCAATCATGAGTTGAAACAAAGTATTGCGATTTTAATCCAACTATTGAAAAAAGAGTTTAGGTACGATCATCGAAAGAAAAGAAAAGGTATTTCTTTTAATACGTGTAGTCAATGTGAATTTAAAAAACCGTTAGTTTCTTTTTCATTTTAGGTAATCCTACAATAACAACAACTTCAAGTGAAATGAGTGATGATGAAGTTTATGTCAACAAGATTGAAATGAATTTATCCAATGATAAACTGATTGGAAAACGTAAATATCGTCATTGTAAAGTTAGTATCATGAATTTTATCGAATTTGTTGGTGTATATACTCGTAAAAGGTTTTAACTTAATCAGTACACTCTTTTTTAAAGTCTAAATTTTAAAAATAATTCTTGGATATCATTTACAATTTTTCGTAAAGCAAATCATTACAAGCAGAGGTTTTAACATGCTAAAAAGGCTTGTGTCAATATTCGTAAAACTTTTGCCTCTATTACATATATTGAACTGTGCAAGTTCTGAAAATACCGATTGACTAGTGGCGTTGTGACTTACATGAGCTAGTTTTTAAATAATAATTTAATAGAAAGATACAAATCTTGAGAAAGACTTCGCCACAAGATCACCCAGATATATCAGAGACCGTCCGGAGCTAAAATTTAAATTTTGATCTTTGATATTTAGTTTGAAAGGTCATAGTGTATATATACAAAAGCCAAAATATTAGGATCCATTGCCAATGTAGTTGTGAAGAAATAAGGGACAAAAGTGGACCACCCTCAGCGAACCTATTAAAATTGACTCATTTTTTTGAGCTTTTTTGGACTTTTTTGTTCAGCTTATATTTTTATCAAAATTAGGCCAAATTTATAAGTTTTATATACCATTCGATAGTGCGGAATCTGCTCTACAAAATTCTATATAGGGATCTTCCAAATTCTCTCTTTCATGAAGAAAAAAAATCAAGAATACAAAAATTCACTGCAAATTGTCAAACGAAATATTTTAGGTATTTAGACCAAAATGACACTATTTTCCAAGTGTCCCAGAAAA
>CAJNOL010004569.1:4151-14918 GCA_905250125.1 Rotaria sordida
TGTGGGCGTGGATGTGGGTGTGGGTGTAGGTGTGGGTGTAGGTGGGAGCGTGGGTGTAGCTGTGGGCGTGGATGTGGATGTGATGAATACCCAACCGTACCCACGCCCACACCCACACCCTAAGGAAGAATATTTACAAGTGAGACATTGAAAACTTTTATAGAAATTATGCTCCATACTATATTCTAGACGCATCTTTAATATTCTGTCAATATTTACTCATGTTATTGGACGTAGTTTCGTATATTGTCTTATTTGACGATCATTTTCAATAGTTACTAACAATTCTATATTACTTTCATCACTCATACGCTTTTGTATCGTAGGTAGTGGTCCATCTGGTTTTTATTTAACACAAAATTTAGTTAAACTTCGCCACACAATACCAACAACAATTGATATTATTGAAAAATCATCTTCATTTTTTGGTCTTGTTCTATATCATGGTGTTTCACATGATCATCCTGCAGTAGAAAATGTTATATAAATATTTACAACAATAGCTGAACATGAATATGTGGAGGAATTACAAGAATTTTATCATATTATTTGCCTATAGTTCACCTCTCGAACGTAGTTTTAAGATTTTTGGTGAGAAAACATTAGAAAATATTTTTTTCTACTAAAGATTGTGTTGGTTAGTATAATAATAAAACGAAAAACAAAATATTTTTTAATTCATTATTTAAAAAACATTTTTCAAACACGTGTACTAGAAAATGCTCAATTTTAAGTACAAATTGATTGTACAACAGATCAAACTGTTATTATAGAATTGGGAAATATAACATTTTGATTGTGCTAGAATTCTTCTTTCATCTATTGATGTTTTAGCTAAAACAGATATTACTGATATTGTAGTACTTGATATACTTCGTCAAAGTCGAATACAACATATGATGCTTGTGGGTCGACGTAGACGAATCCAAATATTGTCATTTACTATAAAAAAATTTCGTGAACTTACTAAATTAACTGATTTACAATCAATGTTAAACAAATATTTTAATTGAATTGATCAAAATATGCTTAATAAATTAGAATGGCCAAGAAAACGATTAACCGAAATAATGTTTAAAATAGTTTGAACAAATTTGTATTTTTGAAATTTATTATTATTGAACAATTTTTGGTATTTATGATTTTGGCGCCATTCAAAACAATTGTTGAAAGTGTTCATTTCGAACATATAGAACCTGTAGCTGGTTGTGGTTTTTCTGACCAAAATCGATTCGTCTAACAAAATGAAACTGAAGAGACAATCCCATGTGTCTTGTCATTAAAACTATAGGTTATTATTACATCCAAGTAAAAATGAAGAGAATCTTTGCTTTTCTCATTGAGTTCGAAAATTAAAATACTTAATAATCGGAAATGCAGTAGAATAAGACGGATCATCTCAATAGAAGACTAGACATGGTGGTACTACTTATGTCTAGAGTAGCCACCATCGGTGAGTGACTATGAATGCCATCATGTATGTGAGAGATAGTATGTTCGAATCTAGACGCCATTCTCCTCTATATTACATAGTCTTGAATAAACATTTAGGACTAAGACGTTGACTCATTTTTAGAATAGTATACTTACTACGCCGTTCCATTTATCTTTGTGATATGTTTTCTCGACATATTGTTTGCGTTTATATAGAAACTCCTAGTCGATACTTTCTATGTCAATTGATCATAGACTGACCAATTTTGAGAAGTCTGACGAAAAATCAATACGTTTATGTAGTTTCTAGAAATATCTCGAGCAATTCTGAAATAGACAGTCCAATGAAATATAAAGAACAGGTATTTTGCTTTCTAATATAAAAATCTTACTCAGTTTCTTTTCGTATTGAAATTCGTCCAAAAAAATCAAAGCCTAATTGAAACCATCTATGAAGTTTTTATGTAAATCAAAATATTTACCGCAAATTAAGTATTGTAATTTTTCAACTAATAATACCTTAAATTTAATAGTAACAATGAAAAAATGAATAAGAAATTGTTTGATTTTACCGAACAAGAAAACACCAACACTTAATAAACATTCAATAAAAGAATATCCAAATTGGGTACATTGTTGACAAAAGGTAAAGCACTTATTATCATAATATTTCGAAAATGACATTTTGGTGTTCTATGAACAAAAAAATAATAATAAAACTGCTACTGCACTTCGTAAGGGATTAAATTATGAAACACGATGTAGCTGCTGTCGCTAAACACAAGAAGATTGTTTTATTGAGTCTAATTTAGAAGAGATTTCTTCACCATTCTGTTATCTGATGCTCAGAAATGCAATAAGGAAATAGTTAACTAGACGGTATTGAGGTACGGTCTTTGATTGTATATCAACAAAGCATATTACTGTCTCTGATAAAACAGAGAGACGTGCAGCTGAAATGATTCTCCATCAGCATTAGTAGGCTCGAAGACCTCAACGAAACCATTTGAATGAGGATCTGCGCAAAATCAAGACGATCAAAACCAAATTTCTCGTATCTATTCGAAGCTTTTGAGAAAAATTCTTATTGGATAGAGCAAAATGAGAAGTCTTCGACCTCTCCATGACCCTCCTTCATTGAACTGCTTTTTGGATTCTCGTTAATCGAAAACAAGTCGATGAAGGAAGCACATGGATAGCTCGGTGACGTCTTACTTTGCTGTATCAAATAAAATTTTTTTCGAAGATCTTAATCCAAGCAATTCTATTGAAGTCTTTGAACCTGCTATTGCTTATAAAGAATTGTTTCAGCTGCACAGATGTTTTATATTTCAACAATAGATGAATCATTTCTTACATATTTTCATCCGATTTTGACTTATTGAGCGTCGATAGTATCTTTGATCAATGATCAAAAGCTTTCTCAGCTTCTTCTGGCGATCCATTAAAATCAATTTCTTCTATGGGTATCATTATCTGAAGAAAGGTTGCGTAGAAAAATATATTTTATTTCTATGTCATTTTGTACGGTGATCTCAAAATAATATAATGCAATAGAAAAGATGAGTCATTCATTTGTCATAAAACTACATATTTTCTTCTTTCTAATATCAGTTCTTATTTTGGATTACATCTGATCAACACACATAGGAAAAAAAGATAACGTATGTAGTACGAACCAAAACAGTATTCTAGAAGATTTTTTCGACAAGTGGATTAATCATCGAAACGAAACAAAAAAGGATAATAACATATAAAGTTTTTTGTTTTGAGCAAAAAAACGTACTGATTTTTTTTATCAGCCGCAAAAGCGAACCTATTTTCATGGTTGCAGTTCGAAAGACAATTCAACGAACTTACGTTCTTGAATGGATTGCATAAATAGCACAGAATCGAAATGATGAATAGTCCACATGAACGAATTCTAAAAATCAAAGAGATGAATGAAGTCCGAATCGAAAAAATATTGTTAAATTCTTTTGGAAAATAGATCACATCACTCAAAATAGAGAGAACAAAAATTCAACTTGAAATAACAATATGCTTTTCGACTGAGACGATGTTCATTTGATGTATAATAGAAAAATTTAGAATAGTTTTGTTTTTTAGACCTTCATTATTTTTCAACAGAGACTTGTAGTCCTATTCAGGTCACATGAAAAATTGACTTTCGAATTGAAATTTTGCATGAACATGGGATTAATTCTTTGGGGCAGTTGTAAGTTTTCTAGGTTTTTCCATCCTGAGATATTGAATATTCGAAATTTCTTGTATTAACTAATCTTGTTAAGAACTTTGTTTGCTCAAAGTTTGAAGTCGAAATTCTCTTTTCCAGATGACCTGACGGGAACTACAGGTTTTTATGCTGAAATGTCCAGTAAAATTTCCATACATGGAGAACGAAGGTTCGGAACAACAATACTTCGTCAGTCAGCTTTTCATATTCTCATCTGATGTTTGTCCTTCGATAGATGGAAAAGTTCTTGATAGGATTTTATGTAAAAAATTGATTTCGTCTTTTTAATATCCAAATTAAAAGCAAGCAAAATTTTGATAATGTGTTGAATAATGTTCGGTGATCAACTTTGTTAAGGAATTACATTAAACATCTAATTACAATATTTTGCAAAAATACTTCATCACTTTTTCTTCTCATGTTTTTCTGCTATAAGTTGATGTTTGATAGCCGTTAATAGTTTTAGATAATAGTATATTTAGTTGTCTGTTAGGAACGTATGATAGACATCTGAAATGTCGTTCTATTAAATTAATTAATGGCTTCACTGTTGATGATGTGAAAAATGAGTGTACCAAAACTGATTATAATAAAAAGAGCTGACAAGCTGCTTGGAAGTCGAAATCAATCAGCAATTATTAAACGGTAACAATTGAAGCTTTCCGATAATGATCTTAAAGATATGTTACCTCTTAAGCAAATAAAGGAAAACATATATGAACATGATAAAGGAAAAATTATACGTCGGAGAAAAACAACAAGATCAGCGACACAATCAATCGAAATTTACAACAAAGATTAACGTAAAAGCGTCGACGAAATTTATAAAATATAAACATCGGAAAGAGTATAGAATGTTCAATGTTTTGGTATTATAGAAGACGAAAATTTATGCATTATAATGACTTTTGTCTTTATTTGAAATATTCAAGCCTCTTTTATCCTTTGCCTAGTCATCTTCATTCTCTCTCAGCCTTTTCATTCTCAGTCAATTATCTTGAATTGTGATGAAATTGAATAAAACTTGATGTGCATAGCATCGATAGATTTTCGATATGTTAATTTTCCGTCCTTTATTTTTATTCTTACTGTTCACGTCTTGCTTTTTTATATTGATGGCTGATGCGTTCTAAACATCACACATTAGATTGTTTACCAACATTACATGCAAACATTACATTTAGGACTGTTCTCTCATTCTTTTTCTCTATCCAGCACTAATCATTAATACTAATTATAGCTATTTGTCTAAGCTCGGACACAAGCCATTCGATGAGTAATCGAGCTTACCGAAATAATCTACTCTCTCTCCGTCTCCTTTCCAACGGCCTATTATGATCAACAAGAGTTATATCTGTTTCACATGAATCCAACAGCTCTCTACTGTATAAATAAAAATTGCGTAGCTTTTCATATTCTCTATCTCAAGTATGTTATTTATAGAGAAATAATGAGAAGAATAGCAAAAAAAAATTTCTACTCATCACAATTCAAAAAGACAATGTCTCATTCCTCTTATGTAGAAGCAGCTCTTCTAAAACTTTTCCATAAAATAAAAGAATTCTTGAATGTCTAACAGTCAGTATCTTCATGAAAGACATGCAAACAGTTGTATATCAATACAGTGGTGTTTACTACTTTTTCCTTTTTCTGGTCGTCCGCTTAAGCAAAATAATTTTAATATAAATTTAATACAATATTTAGTCTGCATTTTTTTTTATTCTTGTTTTTGTTTCTTTCGTGGTTTTTTGATTATTCTTCTTTCTCTCTCTTGCGCCATGTGCGTTTTAGATTATTAAAAAAAAAGAGTGGTTGATTATTAAATTTTATTGGAGATTAATAAATACTACAAAAAAATGAAAAAATGAAAAAATACAAATATTAAATAAATAGAATAAATGAAGAAAAGAAGACTAACTAAAAATAAGAAATAAACTATAATTTAAAATAGGTTAGAATAATGTTATTGGCGTTTGCTTGATTAATAAAATAATGCTGGGTTGAGTTTGTGCTTTCTAGAAAGAAAAAATATATTTATTAACTTTCGTGTAAAAATGTTATACAGGTTTAACTTACTGGATTTGTTGGTAAGGTATCAATTTAAATATGTGTCTGACGTAGACAAAAAGTTGGAATCATACAGAAAGAACGTCTAGAAAAGGGGGAAACTCTTTTACAATGGTATCGGTAGTAGAAAAAAGCTGCAAACTTTACTAAACTAATGAGTCAACTTCTTGAAATGCTCATTTGTTTATAACTTGAGAGTACATTTAGACGATAAGGCCTAGTGAATGGATAAAACCTGATTGATCGGTTTGTCTTCACTCTTAATCGTAAGTGACGGTGAAAAATTACGGATCAATATCAGGAGAAAATTCAGAGGCCGATCAACTACTATCGGAATTTTTAAAGAAGACAGGTGGAAGAAAGGCTTATAACTTTTGAATGGAAGGTCATAGCGACTTGTGATTTTCAGCGTTCAGTAGATGACAGTTGGGGGCACATATCTATGTGTGAAAATGGTCTCCTGAAGTACTTTTTCAAGCCAGTCTTAGTCGACGAACTTAAAGACAAATTGACGAATCTTTTTGAGGGAATTTTTCCCACTAGATTTGCACCTAGGCATGCCCTCTCCACATTCGTATTTAAGCAATTTCTGGATTTTGCTCCCTTGAAATACTAGAGATCGTTTAAGAGTGCAACTATATGTAAGACACTTTTTGCTGAAAAGCGAAAAAAATATTTAGTATATAGATTTTTTGACTATGCAAATCAACATCAAAGGGTTTATTTTCTTTGAAATCGAGGGCTTAAAATGTTTGATCTCTCTATGTGCATGAGTATGCCAGCATGTAACGCCAGGATGAAAAAAAAGAAAGGAAGAAAATATATATATATACCTAATAATTCTCTTGGTTATTTGTCTTTCGTTTTTTTCGAAATATATACAATATCTGTTTTAGACAACTTCTTTATTCGTAATGCCGAAAGGCCATGAATTTTCGCAAGAAGTAAAACAATTAATGTTTCACATTATTAATTTAGTTGAAAGCGAGAAAAATGATCCAGTCATTCCTCTCTACAATGTGAATGATCGTCTTGTTAAAATGTTAAATATTTCTGAAAGATCTGTTCACAGATTAAAGCATGAATTACAGCACTTAAGACAGAAAGCAATAATGGAACAACCACAACAGCAACAGTAACAGACAAAAGAGAAAGGCGAAGCAGATACAAATGTTAGAAACCTTCATAGTCGCACCATAGAGTGTGGGGTGTGGGGTGTGGGTGTGGGTGTGAGTATGGGTGTGGATATGGGTATGGGTGGGTGTGGGTTGATGGTATCTCTTCGTCTACAGCCACATTAGCGCACACCCACACCCCACACTCACACCCACATCCCCACACCCCACACCCACATCCCCACACCCACACCCACACCCACACCCTTTTGACCACAAGGGGAACAAGGCTCCAAAATAGTCAATAAAGTGATCTCGTGATCTCCGAAACATGCCTAAGGTCCAGTCCATTATCAACACCACCGGTAACTAATAGCCGCGTGACCTCGATTATTTCAGGTGTAATGATTTCTTCTGAATCATACCGTTGATAAGTTGCCATTTTTTCGGTTATACTTTCTATTAATTCAGCAACCGAATCTTGTACATTATCATTTGTCGCATCAGGTTCACGAGAATAATGAGATAAATAGGCGAATGGTTCCTTGTTAATTTCTCCGTCGATTAAAATAAGGTGGCAGCTCGATACGGAGTCGGTCTCGATGGTGCAGTAAGTCATGCCATACTGTTCGTCCGGGACAATGACGTGCTGATTTGGTAATAATTGTGCTACAAAATCAAAAATGATACCTCGCTTAATTTTTTTTTTTTGATTAATGAAATAAAATTACATTTTTCGTTTCTTGATGCTTGATCATCATTGGTGTCATCATATTCAAATTTACGTTTATTTTTGGACATTGCTAGAAAAATGAATATTATTTAAGTCTCTGAGAAGGTCTAACTATTTTCTTATATAGCAGAGCATACGACTCGTATGATATTTCGTTGAAAATTATTTGGTATTTGAAATCTTTATTCTGAAATTATTTTCCATCAATGGATGTAACTTTGAAAACCTGGGCTATTATTAAATAGTCTATTATTCGAACAGAAGCACTCGATTGACATATCGAAGGTTTTCAAATCTTTTCTATTCACCAATCGCTTGAGCAAAAAATCTTTTTGTTTCCATATATGAATTAAAAAAACCCAAATCTCAAACTACTTGGTTTTTACTACAATTACTTTTTATTTTGCATAACTTTTAGGGTTCTTCCAAGTTCGTTTGGATAGGCAACAGGAAAGGAGGAAGGAGGGCAATGATTCTGAAGATCGATAAAAAAAGTTTAGATGTAATCGATCGAATCGTTGGAGCTGAGCAATTTTTTAAGAATTGTTGAGCAGAAAAACAAATATAACGTTAGAAATTCGTTGCTTAAAAAAATTTCGCAGATAAGAGAGTAAGCCTGGTTTTCTCTGGTCGGAATGCTCCTGATAATTTGATAAATTATGATCATATGATACAATCCAGAAAATTAGCGGAATTCAAAAACTTCTTTATTTAATTGAGTGTATAAAAAAAATCGAAACCTTTCATACTAACTTTATTAATAAACAACTATTCGTTAGCCTAAGAATTTATTGAATTGTTTTACCGTAAAAAAAAATCGTCGTAAATGCTTCTTTTTGACACAGACTGAATTAAACAGCTTGAAATATATTCTTTATTCCTTTCTTGACGCGACAGGAACAACTTATGGGGCACCCTGTATGCTCATACTGTTAATTTCTCAAAACCATCAATATTTATTTTGCATGTATTCAAAGAATCATACAGATTATTAGCAAAATCGTTTCTTTCGAGAAACGAAATCAGGACCAGAAGCAATAAAAAGTTTTAACTGAGCCCTTGTAAAAAAGTTTCTTGAATAAACACTAATAATCGATTTTTAATCGATTGTAATCATAAAACGATGATAATCAATAATTTAGGCAGAAATACTTATAAAAAAAAATAGCACAAAATCGATCATTTTAATTAATTCAATTATAATCGATTTTGTGCTGATTTTTTTTCATAAGCATTTCTGCTTAAATTATTGGTTAAAATCGTTTTATGATTATAATCGATTATTAGTGATTATTCAAGAAATTTTTTTTTACATGGGAGGTCGGGACTGGGACCGAAACAGGGGCCACAAAATAATTTTAATCGAGATCGAACACTGGACCGGGACCAAAAAAAGGGTTGGTCCCGCCGATCCCTAGTCCAGATGGTCATGAAGTGGTAAGAGGTGCTACAGTTGAAGAAGTTTACGAAGTTCGTTGTTATGAAGTTGTTAATCTAGATCAACAAGTTCATGAACGTATATGACGTGCTGCACCGATAGCAGTTGATCAAAGTACAAGAGGTAATATAACTGTAGGAGTTGAGTAAGGTATGAAAAATAATAAAATTTGAGGAATATTTCAGGAATTCATCTTTGTAGAGGAGTTATTGTAGGTCAAGAAGTTCGGAAAGATCTGAAGGATCATAAAGTAACAAGTAGGGTGTGAGTGTGAGTATTGTGGTTGTCAACGCTCTGCACAGTAGCTAACATGCATAGCTTCAGAGATCATGTTTTCCATCACATGGAAATTTTATGTGTATGCTAGACTACTACGATCCAAGCATTTGGGCTGATAATCGTGTTTGTACTGTATCACACAAAGTTGTGATCGGGATATTTTGAATGAAAATCGGAGAGGACAAACACGATTCGGGGTTTTCGAAAGATTTTTGTTTTTATTGCACGTGGGTTTGTTACCCAAAAAAGTTCGGGTGTGGGTGTGGGTGTGGGTGTTCAATTCGAGTATACCCACACTAACGCCCACACCCACCCACATCTACACCCACACCCACCCCACACACCCACATCCACCCTGATCAGAGGCATAGCATGATATGAGTGCGTCCCAACGCGTTTCATAATAAAAGGTTAAATACGTTTGTATGTATTTAATCTAAAAATATCCTCCGAAACTATGAAGTTTCTCTAAACGCGTTCGTGAAACACAGTGATTGGTACATTCAGATGCGTTTTCATCATGCTTCTATATAAAAACGCGTTAGAACGCCAAAGATTTGCAATATAGATGCGTCTAGCTGCATCTAAAATGCATTTCATAGTTACATAGGGTATATTCTCAATGAAAACTTGAATATATAATGTAACTAAATAAATATAAATATACACAGTGCCCAAGAGCTACTATACAAAAACTATAAACTAAGAGCTGAATAATGATAAGAATTGGCTGATAAGTTTCCATAATCACCTATAGACAGCATGTGATGAAGTACAATCGATGAACATATCAATTTTAATTTAGTTTAATCGAATATCTATTTCAATCGAAATATTCTCGCTCTTTTTTTTCTTAACAATAGATTATGATTGCCAATTATTGGAAGGAGTTCATTTTCTTGGAATTATTCAATAGCCTATTCGAAGACTGCAGAAATAATCACAGGCAAATATCTTTATTCGTTATAAAATATATTTTGCACTTATAATGTAATATCTAATGACGACAGCCATAAATAGGAAGGACGAAAATACATTTCAATACTTTTTTGTTTCTCTCCTCAATCATATTCTTACCTGTGTATTGCGTTCTTTCAGCATAATTTCTCATACGATGGTATACTACTTGCACTTTGCTGTTAGTGACGATTTGTCATTTTGCGTATATCAATATTTTTTTTTACTCTATAGTGTCACTATATATAATCAAGAGAAATTCGATAGTTAATAGTTTATGTTGCCTTATTTATATGCTATGTTTCTTCTTTGGTTATTTGGTGGTCTATTGATTAGAACAGTGTCTGGATTACAGGGCACTATTTATCCTTTTGCCAACGAATCTATAGATACTCCGATTGTTTCTACGACATCTGGTAGATTTGCTGGTTTAACTATTCGTCAAACGAATGTGTGGATTGGAATTCCTTATGCTGCTTCACCTGTTGGATTACTTCGCTGGCAAAAA
>CAJNOL010004570.1:0-14908 GCA_905250125.1 Rotaria sordida
ATTGTATATTGTTTTTTGTTTATTTTACAAGTAACGCTAGTCTGCAGACTCGCTCAGCTCTTTCTCGTAGAAGGACTGCTTTCAGATATTAGATTTTTAATACTTTATTGTGTATATAAGTTTATTTCTAACCTAAATTAGATACTCTCACATAAAAAACAGCAGGTATTTATACCAAATGTTAGATAGTGGATTAGATATTCCAAGTAAGTAACAATACAATTGGGAAAGTACATGGTTAATTACATGAAAAAAGAAAAACAATAAGAAAAGAAATCAAGAAAATACACAATAGGAAATAGTTAATAACTACTGCCGGTTTCAAAATAACAGGCGGGTGAGTATTTTCTGAATAACTTCTCATAGGAACAAGATAGAGAGCTGCGGTTTTCACCGCTAAAAAGAACAGATAAAAGCGCATCGAATCATATAAGGCAATGACTTTTAACTCGGATTTTTGGAACTTTTTGCAATAAGTGCACAAAGAAATGCCTTAAAAACAGGCCTGATTTTTATAGGAAAAAACGAAAAAAGTGAAAAAATGAGTTTTTTTTGCACAAATTTGTGGCAAAGTGGACTAAAATTGCCGAATATAATACCCACAACTCCCAAAGCAGTAAAGCTTTGAATCAAGCCTTATATATAGTTTTGTAGCTCATCAGCTACCGATTTTAATCCACTCCTGAAAGTTTAAAATTTGTTCTATCTTCATAGAGCACTAGGCTAGTCTTTCAAGATAACCATAGATCGCTATTTATTTATGAAATAAATCGCAACAATTTTATATGAATCGTTGCGCTGGATAGACCTCTCTCCAACGGTGAAAATCGCAGCTCTCTATCTTCTTCCTATTAAAAGTAATTCAAAAAATACCCACCCGCTTTCTATTTTGAGGTGAGCGGTAATTATTAATTAATTAATTAAAACTGATCTCAGATTTGGACTCCTCAACTTCGATCACCTTTAGTGAAGTTTTACGAAAAATAATATTAATTGATAATTAATTAATAATTAGCTAATAATTAATTGCTAATTAATTAGCTGAAACTGACGTCAGATATGGATTCCTCACTCCCGATTACCCTATGACGAAGTTTTATGGAAAACATTAATAATTAACGATTAGTTAATAATTAATTAATAATTAGTTAATACTTAATTAAAAGTAATATCAGGTTCGAAATCCCCACCCACGGTTACTCTTTGGTGAAGTTTTATGGAAAACATTAATAATTAACGATTAGTCAATAATTAATTAATAATTGGTTAATAATTAATTAAAAGTAATATCAGATTCGAGTTCTCCACCCTCGATTACCTTTGGACTTGAAACTTCAAAACTCAATTGAATTCACGTTTAAAGTTTTATGTATAAGACTTCTATAAGTGTCTCTATGCGAATTATAATTTTATAATTAGGATAAAATTTATCTTTTGCTTTTTTTGCTACTTGGATCGATGTGTATTGTTGGAGAAAATTTTTGCTTTTTGCTTTTTGCCTGTTGGAACATGAAAGCCGTTTTTTTAAATTTTTCATTTATATTCGAACTCGAATTAGACATCTACTCCTTATCATACTATTTGTTTATGGTTGATCTGTTAAATGTAATTTTAATATTCCTGGTGAGAAAACATTAGAAAATGTTTTTTTTTCTTCTAAAGATTTTGTTGAATAGTATAATAGTAAAATGAAAAACGAAATATTTTTTAATTTATTATTTAAAAAGATTTTTCAAACAAAGTGTACTAGAAAATGCTCAATTTTGAGTATAACTTGGTCGTACAAATCGAGCTGTTATAATAGGAATGGGAAATATAGCATTTTGATTGTTCTCAAAATTCTCCTTTCATCTATTGAAGCTTTAGCTAAAACAGATATTACTGATGTAGTAGTGCTGGATATATTTCATCAAAGTCGTATACGATATGTGATACTTGTTAGTCGACGTGGACTAATCTAAGTATTATCATCTATTATAAAAGAACTTCGTGAACTTATTTAAGCAAAGATTTTAATCGAAAGGATGAAAATATGATTGATAAATTAGAACGACTAAGAAAAAGATTAACCGAATTCATGTTTAAAATAGTTCGAATAAGTTTGTATTTTTGAAATTTATGATTATTTTATCTAGAATGATCAAAAGATAATGATGAACAGTTTTTGGTATTTATAATTTTCGTGCCGTCCAAAACAATCGTTTAAAATATTCATTTCGAACATACAAAACCTGTAGCTAGTTGTGATTTTTCTGATGAAAATCTATCAAGTCTAACAGAATGGAATTAAAGAACCAAAACCATATGGTCTTGCCATTAAAACTATAGATTATTATGATATAATCCGACTCTATACTACATAGTCTTGGATAAATTATTTAGGACTAGGATGTTGTCTCATTCATTGAGTAGTGCACTTACTATGATGTTCCATCTATCTTTGTAATGTTTTCTCGACATGTTGTTGGTATTTATATAGGAACTTCTAATTGGTATTTTCTATATCAATTGATCATAGGCTGACCAATTTCGAGCAGTCTAACGAAAAATCAATACGTTCAACATCATTAATTAATATTTACACACTTATCACATTGGTCACTACAAACATCAACAAATTTGTATGTTGCATCTGCACATGTACCAGCTACATAATGATCTGCCCGAAAACTTCAAATAGATGAATATATTAAAAAAAATTAGAACAAAATATGCCAACAAGTTCTGTACCGTTGACAATTATCACAATATAATTATTCAATATTATCATTGAAACTGTCTATAAATTTTTTAATGTAAATCAAAATATCTATTGCAAGTTTCTCGTGGTATATATTTCGGTTCCAACAATGCTTTTATTTCAGTTGCTGTACTATATTCGTCAGTACCATAAATACATAGTATTGTAATTTTTCAACTGACAATACCTTAAATTTAGCATTAACAATGAAAAGATGAATAAGAAATTGTTTGATTTTACCACACAAGAAAACATCAGCATTTAATAAAGCTCCAGTAAGAATATCCAAATGAGGTACATTGTTGACGTAACGTAAAGCAGTTACCATCATAATATTTCGAATATCAGGTTTTGGTGTTTCATAAACAAAAAATATAATAATAATACTGCTAGTGAATTTTGTGCGAGATTAAATTATGAAACATGTTGCAGTAGCTGTTGCTAATGACAAGGAAATTATTTTATTCAGTCTAATTCAGAAGAGACTTCTTCACCATTCATTTACCTGATGCTCCAGAAATGCAATGAAGAAGTAGTTAACTAGACGATATTGAGACACGACCTTCGACCGTATATCAACAAAACCTGTCATTGTCTCTGATGCAGCAGAGAGATGTGCAACTGAAAGGGTTCTTCATCAAGACTAGTAGGCTCAAAGACCTCAACGGAACCAATTGAATGAGGATCTGCGGAAGATCAAGACGTCCAAAGCCATATTTCTTGTATCTATTCGAAGGTCTTGAAGAATATTTTTATTGAATAGAGCAAAATGACACGTCTCCAAACTCTCCATGAACTTTCTTCATCGAGTTGCTTTTCGAGCTCTTCGTAGATCAAAAGCAAGTCGATGAAGGAAATGCATGGAAAGTTCGGTGACGTCCTATTTTCCTCTATAAAATAAAATTTTTTTTCGAACGTCTTAATTCAAGTAGTTCTGTTGGAGTCTTCGGATCTGCTACTGCTTATAAAGAATTGTTTCAGTTACACAAGTGCTTTATATTTCAACATTCGTGTCAGATCATGTTTCACAAAAACATAATATCAGATACAATAGATGAATTATTTCTTATATGTTTTTCATTCGATTTTGATTTATTGAGCGTCGATGGTGTCTTTGATCAATGACCCAAAGCGTTCTCAACTTCTTCTGACGATCGATTAAAATCGATTTCTTCAACGGATGCTTCTACAGTACTCTAAAGTTTTTCATATACTATAAAAGATGAGTCATTCATTTATCATAAAAATGCATTGTTTTCTTCTTTCAATTATCAGTTCTTATTTTGCATCACATCTGATCACTACACAAAGAAAAAAAAATACTACGAAAAAAAATGGTATTCCAGAAGATTATTCCGAAAAGTAGATTAATCATCGACAAGAAACAAAAAAGGATAATAACATATGAATTTTCCTGTTTTGAGAAAACAAAGATAGTCATTTCTTTATCAGTTTATACATTCATTGTAAAAGTATAGAAATCAAATGAAAGAATTAAAGGTAATTTTCAACGAACTTACGTTCTTGAATAGATTGCATAAATGACGACGAATCCTAGTGACGAACAGTTTCGTAAATGGATCCTAAAGAAAAAGAGATAAATGAAGTCGAAATTGAAAAAATATTGTTAAATTCTTTTGGCAAATAGATCATATCAATCAAAATAGAACGAATAAAAATTCAACTTGAATCAACAATATGTTTTTCGAGTGAGATGATGTTCACTCAATGAGTAATAGAAAAGTTTAGAATGACTTTGCTTTTCGAATGTTCGTTGTTTTTTCAACAGAAATCTTTAGTCCTACTCCGGCTACATGAAAAATCGACTTTCCAATTCAAATCTTGTATGAACATCAGATTAATTCTTTGGATCAGTTGTAACTTTTCTAGTTCTTTGGGTGTGGGTGTGGGGTGTGGGTGTGGGTGGGTGTGGGGTGTAGGGGTGTGGGTGGGGGGTGGGTGTGGGTGTGGGTGTGTGAGGTGTGGGGTGTGGGTGAATGGAATACTTTGACTCACACCCACACCACACCCACACCCACATCCAGCCACCCACTCACACCCACACCCACACCCACACACTCCACACCCACACCCATCCACCCACACCCATCCACCCACACCCACATCCCACACCCCACACCCACACCCCACCCTTATTAGAAACATCGGCAACATATAAAATTTGCGTTTTAGGCTCGATAAATAAACCTTCTGCATATTGTAATTGATCTAGATTTGAGCCATAACCATTGGCCATGATTGTTATTCCATTTGTATTCCATTTAAGATTGCCCGGGCCTAAAATTTCAACCAAAATATATTTAAATTTATTTCTTCTTCCGAAATATGAGACAGGTCTTAACGTATACATCGATCTCAGGTATGAATTGCTACGATGAATAATTTAATAAATCTTAAATTTTCATGTACAGTGATTCCTCTAATCTTTTTTGAAACTTCATCCATAAGATTCAACTCTAACAAAAGTTTGACTATGACTGTATGTAGAGATATTAACAACTATAAAATATTTAGCGATACAGACGTATAGCAAATTTGGTACACTTACAGTCGCTCGATTGTTTATACACAGATTGACCTGAAAAAAGGACAAATTAAAGAGAAGTTTATTTTTATTAAAAAATTTTTCATACACTTACCATTATTTATTGCGATTACCCTAAAAAAAAGTAAAGTAGAATATTAGTTGCGTACTTATAGTAGGTTAGCGAATTTTTATAGGTTATTTTTTTAAAAAGTTTTTATTTATATCTACGATCATGATAAGAGAGATGGAATGTTCAAATTTCATACTGAATCTATCTATTTACTTTAGTTTTGTCTTTAATACTCACGCAAATAAGTACACCAAGTAATGCAATATCATTTTGATAACTTCGTTTTTTTGTTGTTAGCCGTAGGGCAATGACAAATGTATGCGTTTCTCACACAATTTTTAAATTTTTCTCTATCTATGCATCATCTTTTACTGACAACATACTTTTAAAACAACAATGACAGTGAGTAAAATATGGTAAATAAGGAAGGGCACGTATATTTGCATGAAATACTATTTGATGTTAATATAACGATAAAATTTGGAGAAAAATGACTCAATTTAATACATTTAGTATTTTAAATAATCAAAAAAAGAATCATGCTTTTAAGCAGTTTTTTACTAATAAACGAATTTATATTGGATAACTACCACCTTTCCTAGTTCTTTTGACGCAAGAAACGAAGATATCAACTGATTATCGAAGAGATTCGACATCTTGGGTGTGGGTTCAGATGTTGTGAGGTTGTACAGACTCATGAGTAGTGTCCTGCGTGATCAACATTTTTGGTCACGATCATGGAAATTTTTTTTTCCGTTCACGATTACGATGAATCACGAAAAAACAATTGTCCTCAACCATCGTTAGGAAAGATTGCTCGTTGCTTGACAGATTGTGTGGTGAATTCTGTTTTGACCGATACAGGAAAATGTCACAAATGAAAATATCGAAAACGAAAAATCAGAGATAAGAATATGGAGACAAAAGTGAGAGCGAAATGTGAGGAAATTTCTTTTTTCATATACTATTATTTTCTTTTCTATATTTTTCATTTTTGGTATTTTTTATTTTGATAAAGTCAGGGTAAATTTGCTTGAGGGTGTGGTACAATGACGAAAGCTGAATCGAGTTGTCGAAGGGTTCGAGTTACCTCAGCTGAATACTATCTTAGTGCAAGTGTTGTCGAAACGAACCAAACTAAATTGAGATTGCTGTTTAACAGGTTGAATCTAATTGAGATTCTGTTATCTGCTTCGATGTTTGGTGTGCTATACTTCATTAGACACGATTGGTATGAGCAAGAAAATATAGCACAGGTTGTTTCTTTTTAGTACCCTGTAGTGTTTATAATTGCAAAGATACCCAGAGAAGCACAATGTACAGAACATACATTTTCTGTTTCTGGAATCTACACTATTGTAGACTTTCTCTAGAAAGCAGTAAACGATATAGATTTATCAAATGAGATTAACACTTTGTTTAATATATTGAAAACTATTTTAAATTTAAAAAATTCTTTTAACTATATGCAGAATACAATCTACAGTGTAAAAACTGTACCAATATTTGTTAAAATGATGTAGACACTGCTTTATTTTTAATTCTATATAGTTTATGAAACTTCATTTGTGTACAATGCCCTTCGAAAAAAAAAGTGTATGTACATTTTATTCGTATAAATAAAGTTTACATGTACATCTTGCTTTAGATTTCCACTAAAAGTATTGGTCACGATCATGCAGAACACTACCCATGAGGCGCTCTCATCTCATATTTGACCGAATGTCCTAGAGCGTTTGCAATATAACGTATTTTATGTATTTTTGCAACACAATCGAAACGAAAAATCTTTAGTTTTCCTCGGAACGTTTCAATGTTTGTATGAAATGCATATACTTTTCATACTTTTTTACTGCATTTTTCTAATACTTTTCACTGTTAAAAGAATCACAGAAAAGACTCAAACTTGGATGGGTGGCTGTGGGTATTATGGAGATGAAGACTCACATGCACACTCACACGCCTATTCACGCATCATAGAAAAGAAATATTTTATGTCATTTTTTTTTCTTTATTATATAGTGCATTCCATAGTATTATATATATTATCTTCCAGAATAAAAACCACAAAGAAAAATATCATTCTGATAACATAATGTTTATTTTAAAAAATAATCTCTATTTTGAATTACTTTTAAAACATGACATAAAACTTCTATTTAACCAAAATCAACTTTAATATCATAATAATCATTTGGTCGTACTATAGTTGACCAATAGCTAGTATTACTATTACATGTTATTATTAAACAATACTAGTAATCACCATCACTATACTTTATAGAAAATAATTCTATTAAATTTAACCAAGAAAATTTATTTGTATGAATTAAAATTGATAGTAGAAATATGATCATCTGGTTGTTAATTCCATAGTTTATTATTGATCAGATTCATAGTAGACTAAATGATTAGCACTAGCATTCTTCTCCAGATTATGTACACTGTTCCTCCTTGCACCAAGCGTTGCTGTGAACGTGGATGAGGCAATGTACGTGAACTAGAGAAGTATCAACATTGCTCTGATGAAAAATAAAGAAAAGTGAGTGATTAAATAGAGGCCAAAAGGATAGAGCATATAACAGTTTCAGTCATAATCTATTAAAAATTTTGAATCGAGAAAAAATTAGAATAATGAAATAGGGTCTTCTATCAAAATCAGTTTTGTTTTAGTTTTAGTAGTAGTTTATTTTAAGATAACTTCTTCATCGTTAACAGGTATCAGACATGTTGACCCGTTTACAAATTTTGCTTTTCATTCAAGTAATACAAAAATTCTGCATTGATTTTGTTTTTTGATATAGCATTGTAATGAAATATCGTAGAGACTTCATTGTTTTTTGTTAAAAAGAGTTTGTGTCCAGTGGAAAAAATTCAATATAGAACTCGATTGAAAATTTTCTTCAAAGACCAGACAAGTTTTAAACAGAAGGCTTCGAAAACTCTTCTGCAGCTTATTTTGAACTTAGAAAATATGTCATCACATTAGATCGATTCTATAAGGACGTTCTCCATCATAGAACACTCAAATTCTTATGTTTATATAGCTTCAGCCAGGTATAAGAAAAATGTGATTCTTTCACTAGTTATAGTACACCTATGATGCTAATGATCTCTTATTGCTTGAACTCTATATCTCACTATAACCACAAGTTATCAAGTTTTTCATATAATCATCTTGTTAAAGTACTCTGCATCTAATTTGTTAACATACACCAATTGTTACTTACGAGGAAATCATTCAAGATGGTACATCACATTTGATATGGGACACCCCTCATTAGGTAGGATCTGTTAAGACTAGGAAAAGTCTAGAAGGATTCTTGCCCATGCACTATTCTTCTGGAGTTATGACAGTTTTACTTGATTCTTTTATCATTGGATTGTATGCATAAAAACATTGAACAAAGGAGTTTTGGTCTGAAACTTTGCATATGAATAGTTCTTGAGATCATTAGAATGATGAAAATTTTAGCCAAGAAGAATGATTTCTTCTTGAGTTATCGAATTCAAAAAAAAAAGCTAGATTATCTGCCATTTTTATGGGATATCATGCTTTTTCTTGTAGATTCGATATCTAAAGAAGAAATCATTTTTTGTGGATAAAACTTTCATCATTCTATTGATTGTAAGAACTATTCATAGACAAAGTTTCAGATCAAAATTCCTTTGTTCAATGTTTTTATGGATACAATTCCAATGATTAAAAAATCAAGTAAAACTGTCATAACTTCAAAAGAATAGCGCATGGACAAGAATTCTTCTAGGCTTTTCCTAGTCTCAACAGATCCTACTTAATAAAAGGTGTCCCATATCAAATGCTATGTATCATCTTGAGCGATTCCATCGTCAGTAACCATTGGTGTGTATTAACAAATTAAATGCAGAATACTTTAACAGAATAATTATAAGAAACACTTGATAACTTGTGGTACTAGTGAAACATAGAGCTCAAGCAATAACAAATCATTAGCATCATTAGTGTACTGTAACTAATGAAAAAATCAAATTTTTCTTATACCTGGCTGAAGTCACATAAACAACTATGAATTGGAGTATCCTGTGATTGAGCACGTTCATATATATTCCTTTCTTTCTTAGCAGAGATAAAATAAGTGTACTCATCGACCTAATATTGAACAATTTCTATAACCTTATGAAGTTTTTTGTTTATCTTATCACGATACAAACAATTAATCAAGAGAAAAAAACCAAAATAACGTGAATTGTATGTTAATAATAGACAAATAATTCATCTAATCATATATACAAAAAGAAGAAGAAGAACTAATAATACTTAAATACTTGTAAAACTAAAAGTTTTCACTTTAAAAGTTAGTGTTACTAAATTTATGAATACAAAAAAAAAGTATCAACAGATTATTTTCGAAGTTCTTGGAATATATTCATATATACCTAAAGGCTACTCTATTTTGGCAACATATCTTTTGTTTCTATATAACTTCTTTGAGTCAATTATTCAGTGTCATCTAATATTATTAAGTCAATTTAATTAGTGCCAATTGCAAATTTACACCTGAAAGTTTAAGTCATTAATCTTTTGTTCAAAATTTTTCATCTGTTTTTCTATCATGTATTGCGAAATGAGTAATAGACAATCGTGAGATCAAAGTCAATAACTTGTTTTATTGACTTGAAAGAATAGAAACGAACAAGAGCAGTCACAACTTGAAAGAAGACAATAACCTATATATATGTCAGCGTCCAAACTGAGATTACGTCCAATCTCAGATCGGCCTAGGCGAATGTCGGATCCGAGATTGAACGCGTCCAGTCTAAGATTGACGTAATTATATTCACTAAAATATTAATTATTCTTTAGATATACGTTCAATTCGAATTGTTTTTTTGAGTGATGTTCCCACAATGTCAGTTTATTTGGCACAATTGTCGTTGACAGATTTGAGTAAAATTTTAGGAGCTATGAATAAATTTCTCGAAAAAACCAACTTTCATGAAAAACCTTTATTAAATTCTTGAGTCTAAATTTAGCTTCTTCCTAAATGCTTGTAATACTTAAAACAGCATCGCACCAACATAACTTCAAAAAATAGTTCGGTTCCAACATCTATCTAAAGAGTAATTAATACTTTAGTGTATAGAATTACGTCAATCCGAGATTGGACGCGTCCAATCTCAGATCCAGCATTCGCCTAGGCCAATCTGAGATTGGACGTAATCTTAGTTTGGACGCTGACATATATATGCATAGATATATCTATGTGTGATGATTCATCAGAAGAAGTGAAAAAACAGAAAGAAAAGAAAAACAACATATAACAATAATGTATGTCACTATACAGAGTGTAACAAAACCATTACATCCCATTTACAACTTAAAGTATAAATAATATCATAAAGTATTTTATACCAAATTAATGCTCATCAAAAATTGGATTTATGAGCGTAATTAGAGCAATTATTGCCTATGAAATTATTGAAATGTCTTGAGTTACATGGCAAGATACAATCATACTTCACGATTTTTATTCTTCATGTATATATTTTCTCAAAAAATAATAGCTGATTCATAATCTCCATTAAAAGTTGAATCTATAGACATGTCATTGGTATATTTTTGACAAAAATCTTGGAAGGTATTCCAGACAAAAAATTCCAAAAACGTTTTTGAACTGACTCAACGAGAAAAAGATTTGATGCTCTTAAAGCTGCTCAAGAAGGTTATACAAATTTCTGAAACTTTTCCATTAACGTACATTTGTGAGAAGTTTATATTTCTAATAACCTAGAAACTCCATAATTTCCAATTTAAGTTGCTGACGGAATATGATAGTTCTTTTATAGATCCGACATTATAAAATCTATGGCATTTTTATGCCCTCATGAGCTCGTATATTGCAATTTTTGCTTTTTCTGTTACATTTTTCAGTAAAAATAATATCAAATTCGTGATCTCCATCAAAAACTGCGTACACTTATATATAAATTGAGATAATTCAGTTCGAAAGAATTTTTGAAACTGTTTATCTGAGATACCTCCCACGATTTTTTTCAAAACATTTTTTCCCTCAAAAATATACAAATGACATGTCTATAGATTCAGTTTTTGATGGAGATTATGAATCAATTATTGGTTTTTGAGAAAATATATACATGAGGAATAAAAACCGTAAATTATGATTGTGTCTTGCCATGTAATTCAAGATATTCCAATAATTTCATAAGCAATAATTGCTCCAATTACACTCATAAATCCAATTTTTGATCAGCATTAATTTGGTATAAAATACTGTATGATATCATTTACACTATAAGTTGTGAATGGGGCGTAATGGTTGTGTTACACTCCGTATCACACTTTTATAGTAAATAAATTTTGCTCGTCTGGTTTTTTCGATATCATTGTCCTTGACTGTAACTGAATGGCCGTTCGAATAGGAAAGCAAAAACTATCGTTTAAAGGAAGATTGAGTGATGATAGTTAATATTGTATCTTGCTTTTTTTTAAAAAGATAATCGACGATCTGTATTTTGTCCATAGTTATCAAATTGTGGTTAAGTATATTTCGGCTTTTTCTCTTTTTGATCGTTTCTTTTTGTGCTTTTTTTTCGAATTAGTTTCTGATCGAGGGACTAAACCGAATAAAATCATCTTCATTCGATTCAGTTTCGGTTTCTGACATGGATAACTTTGATAATCATTTTCATAACTGATCTCATACAGTTTTGAATGCAGAAAAATGATTCTAAATCGAATTCCAAGTTTGAAAAACCATCAGAATCAAAACAAGCAGAAAACACAATGAAACATTACATGAAAGATTGGTTATTGACAGAGCGCTGTGATGTCTTGTATGCATCAGAAAAGAACTAGCTCCTATTTAAATGTTCTCTTTTTCAGCAAAATCAAAATACATGGAAATATATTTGAACCTCTTCAAATTACTAGAAAAATCAAGCATATACTAAATAAAAAGAAAAAGTAATATACGACTGAGATTTGTATTTTATGTCCCTATATGTTAAACATTGAACCGACGTAAATAAGTACATTTTTATAGAGTTATATTATTTGTATCAAATGAGATACTATGAAGGAAATGATTAAATGCTGAGACTAATGAAAGAAAACATAGTTTTGAAAAGGTTAGTTGAAGGTCTGCTCAGTGTTTATTCCATAACTATTCAGAGACAAATTAAAAACGGCTAAAAATTTGTATTGACAGATTTTTGATGATGCTTTTTCATTTTCGATACAATAAACACTATAAAGGTCAATATTTGCGAGAATATGGTCATATATAAGGATGTTCGACAATTTTCATGAAGTGTCTTGTAAATATATCATTTTCAATAATATATATACTTTTATAAGTTTGAAACAACTATTATAACCCATTATCTCCATTGGTAAATGAAATAGCCATGTCTACCAATCTTTCAGAATTTCATAAAACATCAAGTTTCAATACTTTTATCAACATTATTTGTAGTACATATTCTAGTTCAAACAAGAGAAATGTTGCAATACCATTTAGCCATACTATTGAGATGCACAGGGTAACCTATATTATGTTTGCCTTAGTTGTTTCATCAAGATATTCTAGAATGACTGTATGGGTACAGGGATAATTAAAAATGACGATGTTGAATAAAATCTAAAATAAGATTCTTCTATGTATATAGGTCAGAGATTTCTACAAATACAAAGTCGAAATAGAAAAAGAACAAAAGAATGTTATCATTTACCTCTTATATCATCATAATAACAATAAATAGAAACGAATAACCTCTCTGACAAAAACAAACTATATACCAGAGAAATTGCGTCGACAAAAAACAACATTTTCTTTTTCTTTTTCTCTTCTATTTTTGTTCCTTTTCTTTTACTTCGTTCTCTTTATTGCGATTGAGAAATATATTTACCGAAGATAATCAATTTAACAATTGAGCAGTATCCTTCCTATATAAGACACACCTTTGAGGCTATTTGACATACAAAACTTTCAAACAAGCTACAAACACTTATTTTCTACTGTGAATAAAACATTTACAATGTCATCATCAAATCAACAACAAAATGCTAATCGCAATCAACAACAACAAAATCAACAAAATCAAAATCAACAAAATCAAAATCAAAACCAACAAAACCAAAATGCCCAACAACAATTAGGAGGTGCTGGTTCAAATCAAGCTAATCAAAATTCTAATCGTGGTATGAATAAATTCATTATTTTATTTTTATTTTATAACTTCACTTTAAACTGTTAGTTAAATCAAGAAAGAATATATACTTTTCTCTTGAATCTAATTGAGGAGAAAAACTAGTTAAAGAAAGCAATGAGAAAATGGAATTTTTGTCTTCGAAAACTATGAGAGAGATTAAGAAAAGTTTTTTCAACCTAATTCAAGTAATGATTTTTTTCTTTGAAGAATTCCGATCAAAATAGATTCTATTAATAGAGCAGAATATTATTTAATCTATTTTGTTTTGTTTATTCAAGGTCAACAACAACAAAATCAACAAGATCAACAAAATCAACAAAACCAGCAACAACGAAATCAACAACAAAACCAACAACAAGGTGGTGCTGGTAACAACCAACAACGTCAATAAACATCATTGACAAACATACAAAGTTCAATGAACTTTTTCTTTCATTTTATTTCAACAATCAATTTTTTATATTATTTATTCATGTAATGCATGCATTACCTATGCTTCAAATTTGATTACACTAAATAAAAAAGTGTATATATCAATTTTCTTTCTCTTATATTAATACTAAGCAGAAAATAACGAAAGATTTTATATGAATGTTATCATTCTGACCAAGCATAAGACAAACAATAATATCTGCAGCGATACATAAGAGAGCAGCAAGTATGTTGTTATTCTCAATACATACTTCTATGCTCTATGATAAAACTATCCTAAGATGAAAAGAAATCTTTATAAGGACTCTATAGATAAGTCAATTGACATTGAATCAATTCTAAAGTATATCTATATAAATAAATCGATGAGTGATCTTGAAATTTCACAAAAAACAATTCCTATCTCTCTTGACACAAAGGAAGACAAATAATTCGATACTAAAAGATATAAAACTCAGGATATATTACAAGATCATTCTTGAAAAAAAATGAAGCAAGAGAGACAGATTATTTGATATTCTGTAGAAGATTGCATCGATATTCGATATGAAAAATATGCTCCGCGACAAAAGTTGAATCAAATTTGTTTCTTTCAATTTTTTTGCTATACATCCATTTTTTTAGTTTTTCTTTCACATGAACAGGTATTCATTTGATTCAAATGTTGATATATGTAGTAATAGATGCCAACTACATGTTGTAGTATTGGAAGAGACTCCATCTATCTATATAGATTTTTCATGAATAAAAGAATTTTTTTCTAGTGAAACAAGTTTTAGTATTTTTCAGTATATTACATTTTATTGTCAAGAGATTTAAGCTAAAATGAAAAAACAAATGTACCACTCAATAGAAAACTTCAAGCTCTATCTGTTTCTAAAGATGAGTTCCGTTCTCAAAGTTGGTC
>CAJNOL010004571.1:0-14904 GCA_905250125.1 Rotaria sordida
AATGCTCTAAGACAATTATCATTTAGCAAAAACAAAATATTTTCTAATACCTGCTGTATCTCCAATGTATTTTATATATCTTATATCTCCTATAATTCATATATCTACACCGCAACGCGTACAACCTGCAAAAAAGTAAAAGTTCTTTTTCATTGGCCAGGTTTTCGGCAAGAGGATGCTCGAATAAAAAACTCCATCCCAGATTCAGACTTCCGGCCCTCGATAACTGGTCACAAATTTTCACCAAACCATGCAAAACGCGAAAAGTAGAGAAGCTTGTTCCTGATTGGTCGGACTCCTAACCAATGAAAGCTTAGATAAAAAACTCGACCTCAGATTCGTATTCCTCGCCCATGATAGCCTATAGCAAAGTTTCCTCAAAATGGTTGAAAACCCAAAGAATAGAAAAGCTCGTTTCTGATTGGTCAGTTCCCCGACCAATGAAAGCTCAGATCGAAAATATGACCTCGGATTCGGATTTTTCATCATCGATAACCTATAGAAAAGTTTCATTAGAATAGCCAAAACCCGAAGAAGAGAAAAGCCCGTTTCTGACTGGCCCGTTTTCTGACCAGTGAAAGCTCAGAGAAAAAAATCCGACCTAAGATTCGGATTTCTCACCCTCAATAACCTATAGCAAAGTTTCGTCAGAATGGCCGATACCCGATGAACAGAAAAGCACGTTTTTGATTGGTCAGCTTTCCGACCAATGAAAGCTCAGATCGAAAATCTGACCTCGGATTTGGATTTTTCATCGTCGATAACCTATAGGAAAGTTTCATCAGAATGATCGAAAACTCGATGAATAGAAAAGTTCGTTTCTGATTGGTCGGAAAACCGATCAATAGAAGCTCAGATCAAAAATCCGACCTCGGATTCGGATTCTTTGCCCCCGATAACCTGTAGCAGAGTTTCATCAGAATGATCAAAAAACTAAAAATAGAAAAGCTCGTTTCTGATTCGCTTGGACAGACAGACAAACATAGCAACATTTTTCGAATTTAAGATCCTTTCTTTCAGAAAAGGGAATAAAATGGTTCTGTTTTTGTCTTAAATTAGTACCCGTGGATACTATAATAGTCAATATTGTAATTGTAATTCAGCGTTGCCTTCATATTAAGATGAAAATAATAAGAAAGTATATTTTCGAGCGTCACCTCTTCGTTCAAGTATTTATTCATATATGGATATTTCATTGTTCTGTTATGGACGATTGAGCTATTATTTGACTGATCCATTAAAAGTTAAGTCATCTCGAAAGAAAAAGATGGTATAATTGTGCTTTGAATTTTACACCAAACAGATTGTTTATTTCAAAATTATTATTTTTCGTTTAGTTTGGCTCCTTAGCAATCATAAATAAACATATGAATGGCAACCGAATATGGCAGAAATAATTTCATTCGATTCAATTCGACAAAAATAATATTCAATTCGAATTCGATTCGGTGTCGGTCTCTGTGGCGTAATATATGAATGATCCCTATCTATGCTGGGCCCTGTTTTATCACAAAACATCTGAGTAATTGCAAAACTCTTTGTTGTTGAGAGAAATGTAGGTGTAATAATACATGGATGTGGACGAAGAGAAGACTCACACACACGTCCAAAACTTTTGTGCACCGAAATTCTATTCTAAAAACTTTTGAAAATGTTATTCTATATATTCTGATGTTCTTTTTCAAATGAGCTCATTCTCAAGCTTGCTCATTGTGCTGATCCGATTACCTTGTCTTGTCAACTTAGTCATAAATTCTGGGATCAGTATGTGGCATCAACAGCAATTGTCAAGTCATAACGTGATATCAACACCATTAACAGATGGTTCACGGTCAATAATACTTAGGACAAAACATTTACTACTATAATCCCTGTTATTCATGAGAAAACTGTATTTTATTGAGAAATGTCACTTTGAAAAATGTTCAAAATGAGTTCGAGTAACTATACTTACGATCTCAATATCTCTGGAGCATCTCATCAATGTGAAGTAACCTATCTATCCGACAACTATAAGACAAATCAGTGATAAAAATTGAGCAAAATCCAGTCGAAATGATCGTAGCTTAAGTGTAATGTCTCCTAGAGAATATATATCAATAATACATTAAATACGATTCGATAAAATAAATAGACATCCTCATTTGTATTATTGAACAACGAAAAATCAATATTCATCTTCTCTATGTATACTCTTTAATGATAAGAAAATAAACAAACTTTTTTCACCGAAGTTATTGTTTCGTATCATCGATATTTATTGATTATATAAAGAATAAAGTTGTATGCATGAATTATTAACATACTTGTTAGTCAAATGATTCTATAGAAATAGATTTATTTTTATTATCATATTTTTATAATCTATGACTTTTAAAGTATATCTGTTTGAATTTAAGTCACTATGGAAAACATGATCTTATAAGTGAGTGAAAGATGAACGGCTTCATAATGAACTTTATATCATGAAAATAACAAGACTACTTAAATTATCAATTCACTATATTTTGTTATAAATTTGCCACATCTATGCCGAGTAAATATGAATATATTTATTCAGTCCATTGCAAAAACACTTGAAATATAATTTTTTTCGGTTTCGTAAATAGTTAAATATCGAATGTATTTTTTTGTCTGTATTTTGATAAGATCTGAAAAAAACAACAGACTTGAAGTTTAAAGAAAATGATTTTTTTATAATTAATCACTGTCTACTAGTCATTTTAGAATTGAATCTTTTCAAAAAAAGGAACTAATACATGGAATACTACAAACGCTTTTTTCCTCGATTGAAATAATTTTTTATGAGATCATTTAATGACTTATTTAAGTATATGAAATATTCTATTTTTTTATCGCTGATTCCAGTTTAATGTAGTTAATATTTAAGTTTTACAAACAGAAAGAAGTTACATGAGTTTACATCAGGATATGATTTTCGGTGAAAAATCCGTTAATAACTCAGAATGTCCATGACCTTGCGTTTTTATTGTGAGAGCGGACACCTCAAAGACCCACCTTTTTGGAGTCTGGGTGTGAGATGACAGTGGTATGCAATGAAAACTTTTTAAAAAATGACTACACATAAACTATTAAACAGAAAAGAGATGCGAAAATTCTTGCTCATTCTATAATCTTTTTCTCAAAAAAGAAATCAATTTCTTCTGTGTGAAAATTAAAAATTTTCTGACAGAGAGATACAGTTGTTCGTGTGGGTGTTGGTAAGGACATGGAGAAATCCACAGTCTAATACCATCACATCGTATTTTCTTCGATCGTTGACAGACGATATGGCATTGTCTTGTAGACGTCGAAACATTCGACTTCGATAGAGATAAACATGTGTTTTTTTCGTCGATTACGAGTTTTTATTATTTTTACCATCGATAAACTGAGAGCCTGTTATTTGTCTCTTTCAGATCTATTGGCAGTGTACATAAGACTCACACTCTCATCTACATAATAATCTGTTTCAAATTTTGTTCTAATTATCCATGCATACATGATACATAGCAGTTTTCTAGGACTCTTAAAAGACGAAAACATTAATATGCATGCGAATATACACTATCAGAACTTCATTCAGTCGTTAAAATCTCTCAATCACAAGACTTATTGAATTGGAAAAAACTCGTCTGACCTGCATATTTACATATACGCAATGTATGGAAAGAAATATTATTCTTTATTAGATTTCAACAATCTTCTTCCTAACAAAAAACACATAAGAAACTTATTTGCTAAGCGAGAACTAAAATCAAACCTGGATTTTGATCTATTAAGAATATCTTTCAATTCCTTTTTATAAGCGAAACTGTCTGTTCGCCTTCGAGGTAGGACTATGGCTGAACACGAAAATATATAGAATCCTTAGGAAATTCTCACTCTATTTCGTTTGTCTATGAATATCATATTTTAGAAATTATAAATTTTCTAAATCAGTAACACAAGAAGAAGTTCCCTAATATCAGATGCAGAAACAATCAACCGCTTCTGAAAATAAACTTTTAAAGATGATAGCACTACATGTTTAAATGAACCATTTTCATAGTGCAGTAACTTTCTGAAAGAATTTATCGAGATCGAAAAATTTTGAAAACTTTCTAGAAACAAAGAAAATAGCAGACTGATCACTATTTTTACTTCCATATACGTCAATATTCAAAAATGGATGAACTCGGAAGATAACCTGAAATCTTCAATCATATTCTAATAATCATTTCAGAATGAGTGAGTGCAACTGTTTAAATAATGGACAATGTGTGATGAATAATCAAACATCAAACTATTCCTGTATCTGTAGTGATTGTACAGGAGGTGAGTTTTGTCAAAATATTTATTACTATGCAAACTATTTAATGTCATCATCAATCTTAATTGATATTCTGTTAGAAGAATTAGTTTCTACTAGAATAGCACTAAAGATTGTTTTTATTTTCATGTTCTCTCTTTTAACAGTGCTATCATTTATTAGTAATTTATTAACTCTTTTAACATGTTTTATAAGAAAGATACGTATTACAGTGTGTGGACTCTATATTATACTTTATTCTATCTTTAGTTTTATTGGCATAGTGCTCACAGAAATCCTTACAATTGTAGCATTATTTTATAATAATGAACTAAACAAACATTCACTAATACATTGTACACTCATACCAACATTCCGTCATCTAATATACGACTTGTGTCTATGGCTTAGTGCATTCATAGCTGTTGAACGTGTATTAATAGAAGTTTTCCATTATAGTCTTTATCGTACACGAAAGTATTCGGTTATTTTTTTAGTTATTCTACTTCTATTGCTTAGTATAGGAAATGTAATAAAAGCTTTTGGACGTTCTGTTAGTAAAAGTCCTGTACTTTCAACAACATCCTACGTCTGTTCAGTGAATCTTTTTCCAAATAAAAATTTAGGAACAGCTTACAACGTGCTGAGTAATACCTATATAGATGCTGTGTTACCGTTGTTATTAAGTTTTTTATCAATTATTCTAACATTAACACATATTATTCGTCGTAAAATCACTTTAACCGATCTAGAAAGAAGTTCATGGAAATCACTAATAATGCAGCAAACTTTCAAGCACAAACATTTCTTTATATCACCACTAGTTATTATCATTTGTACTCTTCCAGAAAATTTACTGGCAATCATTGCCGACAAATATTGCGCAGAGAAAAGTATGCAAAGATTTTATCTTCGTTTACATATTGCTCTCGGCTTTCTATTATATATGCCTTTCGTCATTACATTCTTTATCTATATTTATCCTTCAAAAGTTTATATGAGTCTATTTCGTGAATTAGAAATAATTAAATGGATTAAGCTAAAAATTTTGAGTTGTTGCTGTCGTCCATCTTCAAATATCGTAACTCACGAGCAGATTGCCGAAATGAGGTTCTAACTATATATAGCATCTACCCTCTGATAACGACAAATACATCTCTTCGTTTACACCTTTTAATCACACTTATTTTTAAACATTCTATAGAAATACATCTTACTCTCACATAGACAAAGTGTTATTTTCTGATAAAATTTAGTTGTATTTAAAAATTTAATAAAAATTTCCTCTGCTTTAAATCTGTTCAATTTCATCTAAATGTGTATATTGTCACAATGTTCTTTGGTACAAATAAGTCTAATATTATGTACATATTTCATATTATTTTTCTATGACGGACTATTCTTTTCCACGATTTCATCTTGTTTTCTGATCGTCATTGTTTGTCACCATCAGCCGTTTTGACCACGCTAAATCATCGCCAACCTTTTCGATTACCCATATCATCACTTCTTTTATGCTTTTTATGTATATTTTTTTTCTCTTTTTCTGCATCTTTTGACAGTGGTCAGAAATGCATATACTCCTTCTATGCATGTTACACGCAGCTATCCATATATTTTTCGTTGTATTTATGCGCTCTCCCGTATTCTCTTACTTTATCCTCCACCCGATACAGTCATGCTTCCCTTTTTTTTCTGAAACTCACATATTTTACGAAGTAAAATAAAGAGTGTAAGTTTTAACGCGAAGTTTTCCGATTCCTCTACCTCCTATTGTACACAGCAACCCAAGGGGGAAACAGCAGAGACTTCAGCCGTGAAGTCCCATGAAGTCTGTGAAGTCTCATGAAGTCCCATGAAGTCATACGAAGTCTTATGAAGTCATTTGGAGTCCTGTGAAGTCTTCAGAAGTCTTTTGAAGTCTTTTGAAGTCTTTAGAAGTCTTTAGAAGTCTTTAGAAGTCTCGTAAAGTCTGTGAAGTTTCGTGAAGTTCCATGAAGTCTGTTGAAGTCTTTTGAAGTCTTGAAGTCTTGAAGTCCTCTATGTTTTTCCTTGTAATGAAGTCTCGTGAAGTCTCATGAAGTCCCATGAAGTCTCTTGAAGTCTCATGAAGTCTGTGAAGTCTCATGAAGTCTCATGAAGTCTCATGAAGTCCCTTGAAGTCCCATGAAGTCATACGAAGTCTTATGAAGTCTTGTGAAGTCATTTGGGGTCCTATGAAGTCTTCAGAAGTCTTCAGAAGTCTTTAGAAGTCTTGTGAAAATATGAAGTCACTGCAGTTGAAGTCGGTTGAAGTCTTTTGAAGTCTTTTGAAGTCTTGAAGTCCGCTGTTTCCCCCTTGCAGCAACCAAGATCAAAGATCAACAAGTACATTTCCATAGCAATCTGTTGGAAAGATGTTTCACAGGTTATTGGATCCATTTCTTTTAGCAACTGGAGGGCTCCAAAGCTCGACGGAGATATTTTCTCTTGCAGCCGGTTACACTACATTCGATTCTACCTGACACGAAATATATGAGTTCTACATTTTACTTCCGAGAAGGGTGCACTGACCAGCTTTTTACAATGTATTGCTCTCTCCTTTCTTTCTCTTTGTACTATACTGTCCTCTCACCTTTATATGTATATTGTCCACTTTTTTCCTCCGTTTCCTTCGTATTACACCATGTCTCTGTATTCATTCTCTCACCTCTTCACTTTGCACTGTTATTTTTCGCGTTGCTTGTCCTGTATTCATGGTCTCATCATTTCACATTGTATTCTTCTCTCTCACTTTCTTTTTCGCGTTCTTCACCAATTACCCGTCATTAGTATCATCGAATTATCACATAATCGTGTTGCCTAATTAGCCAATTACTCCAGTGCAAGTCTCTATGTCATGCAATCCACAGCGATCTTCAAGTATATGAATGTTATTTATGCAACATTCTCCCGGTCACATCAAGTATAACACATAAACATTAAAATGTTTCGAAATGAAGAACCACAAAAATATACAGTCATCGATAATACGAAATCGAAATACATTAATCCATTATTATGTTTATCTCAATCCGATTCACCATCGACCAAATTTGAAAAGAATCAATATACTATTATCGAGATTTTTGCATGATGTCGAGCTTGCCATAAGACATGTATATATTCATAGATCTACACAATAGCTGGTTGAACAAAAATGTCCAAAGTAATAATCGCCATCAATGCTTGCATTTAATTCTAACCTGTCATTAACTTCGTCTAGTCTCACTTCACTGACTGGTCTTATTCAAATTAATTCGATTTAGTCTAATTGTGGAAATGATTAGCATTGTTGAAGATGAAGATTTCCTTACTTCCATTCAACAATATCTTCATTTCAATGTTTGTAGAATCATCTCTTAGCCATATAACTGCCAATGATATTGTACCATCGAGACTAATACTTACCAGAAAAATTCGACGACAAGCAAGCGAAGCGTGTGAACATCTAAAGATTGAATTGATCCAAGCAGCAAAAGAAGAAACGCTTGTAATTAGATCACACATTTGAAAGGATAGATTAAAACAGAAAATTATTATACTTGAACTAACAGCTCGTGTCGTCAATAGTAATTGTAAACCACACACAGTCGATCTCTCTTGTGAACTGTATATTGAAATCAATAAGTGAGTTCATAGTATTTCGTAGGTACATAACAAAAAACTACTCTAACCTGTGTTCACTTTTTTACTTTAACTTTGTCTTTGTCACAATAGACAATGAAAGCTGTTCTCAAACGTTTTCAATTCGACATTACGATTGATGGTATTATTTTTGTATTAGATCGAGTCAATAATTTTATCAAAGCCTTAGACGATCATAATTTGCTTTAATTATGTTGCTCACGGCTTTAATAATAAATTAAAACGAACGTTCCATCATGTCGACACTCATGAAAACATACTTCAAGAGAAAAAGAAGAGAAACAAGAAAGAAGGAGAATCATCAATTAACAAGAATTGCATTGAACAGTGATAGTAATCTTCTACTAGATTACTATGATCGTGATTTGGACAAGAGTGATACCGCCGATGATATTTTTTTTATGTTAAATATGTTGGGTTAGCACTTTAAAATTTGTTTTCATCCACACTGGAACTGGTGATGTGAATGCTCTTGAGCAAGATGTACTGGTTCATGCTAACAACATACTGTATCCAATCACAAAATGCAAACGGTTCGTTTGCTAAGTTAAGCGTGTAAATTTTTCACCTTAATTGTCTTGTCAGGTGATGTTATTTTCGTACTATTTTCTTGGTCTAGGTCATTTTACATCAAACTCCACAAGAAAGAAGTAAAAATAATAAAATAAGAAGTTATTCTACGATGGATTAGCACATCTCAATTACTTGAAAGTATCCTTTGATTATATTCGATACTGACAAGAATTATTAATGAAACAAATATTCTTCATATGTTACTACTGGTCGATGTTATCACTGTTGCTAGTGTTTTGATACTCTTGGAAGTATGGAAAAATGTCATGAGACGAGTGCAACCAATTGTCGACTCATTCCTTTATTCTGTTGTCACATCGTATTGATATCTAATCAAAAAAACGACTTGTTATTAAGGAAGAAGCAGTCAATAATGCAGCGAAAGATAAGAGAACAAATTGGCTAAGAGCTAATGAATGATTAATTGACATTTATATAATTTTCTGTATCTATTTTCTTTTTTGAAAACACTTGCTTGAGAATTACTGAATATAATGTTCATTTGATGTACTTTGTTAGAAAAGAAAATTGAAGTATTCAGAATAAAAAAGCGATGATCACAAAAGAATTTGGTTTACGTGCATTGATCGGTGATTGATAAGAACATGTTATACATGTCTGTTTTGTTATTAAGTATGTCAGTCGTCAATGGCAATTGGGATATGTTAAGGAGACTATGGCTGCGTCGGCTTTTAGATTCTCTAATCAGTCGAAGAGTCTCACTGAGCGTTTCCGCAGTGCTGGAAAAAACCCATATACACTGCTGCATGGAATTATCCAATGTTATTTGCTCTTTGAACTAACAGAAGTGTGAATGAAGTGTCTGACTTTTATGAAAATAATCTCTCAACTCAAGTTTCCTTATTCCACAAAAAACAAGACAATGAACTCAAACTAAAATTCGTAAGAATGTGGGTGTAAGAGTATGCTTGTGGGTGTAGATGTCGGGGATGGGTCTGGGTTTGGGTGTCCATTATGGATTTGACTGTCATTTGGTGTAATTCAGATTTTGAGTCACGCGTGTTCTAGTTCACTAGAAGCGGATTTCAAGTTTCCTGTCTGTCTGTAGATTAACACAGTTGCTGTGTGTTATGACTCTGAGGATTGGCTGTCTGTTATCATCGATACGCAGTGCGAGCGCGTAGCTATCGATGCTAGCTTCGATTCGATGTCGCCTTTCAATCTGTTTGAGCAGTTTATTGGATGCTTTCTTGGAGTTTACTCTGCAGATTTGCGGAAGTATTGTAGTGCTGGTTACACGAATAGCTTCTGCCAGGTAGGCGCAGCTGATGTTGCGTATGCTTGTTTTGAGGCTAAGTATCAGTCCTACAGTAACCTTACAGCAAAACATTCAGAAACAGCTAGAGTCACAGAACACATTATTAACTATAGTTCTCTCCAGATCTTTCAGTGGGTGATTATCGCTGTACATATTGGGTATCCATCCTGTCACACCAAATTCACTCAAAATCTTCACTTTCAATAATAGGGTATCCTTGTTAGGAATCTACTGTGACGCATATTGCGACTCGTATCTTCTGGATTCCCGGCATTTAGATATTATAAAATCTCTGAACAGAAACGGTGAGTTACTTATAACGAATAGAAAATGTCTATGTCATTTATTTTTCATCTGTAGATTCCGATCGACATGATAGAAATGGTAAATTACACGCAATAAATATGACATTAACGTTTTCTTTTTTTTAATGTTAAGATTCATATCATTATGATACAAATGGTAACTTACAAATAACAAATAGAAAAGGAGTATTTTATTTATTATAGTTTGAGGTTCATATCGATAAGATACAAATGGTGAGTTACAAGTTATAAGTACAAAATTAATGTTTTCTTTTTATACAGGATCTGACATAATTATAGCTCCCCCGTTATCTATCCATACAAAAATGTTTCTTTCATTTCAACAACGAATCATATTGACATTCTACTGATATGTATAGGCGAGACTATGCAAATATTAACTAATAACCGTGTCTCTCTCTTTCTTCTTTTTTTATTTGAAGAAAAAAATTAGAGAAAATTGCAAAATGATTATAACATAATTATAGGCCACCTTTTGTGAAGAACATATTTTTTCTTCTTATAAAGCCTATTAAACCTTCAGTTTCAACATTTTATTGGAGTATTTTCTGTTTTCTATCTTTTCTACTCAGTTTGAGGATTTATCAAGAATATTTTACTTGAAAACCTCAAGATTTGGAACACTTTCTAGGCTTTCATCATGTGGTAGCCATATTCGGATAGGAAGATGATTCTTTCATGATCACTATCCATTTAAAACTAAGGAAGTAGATATGGCTTCTCGAAATACTATCATTCATATCGAAATTGTACTATAAGAAGTGAACAAGAAGATGATTTGGCTTGATAAGACTAGTAAACTCATTTATTCTGCAAGAAATTTTTCAGAAAAGTTTGAATTAGAAGTACAATTTTAACCTATTAACCAAATCTACTAGCATAGATGGGAAGAGTGCATCAAACTATATTTGAAACATGCAAAACCTAATACGAAGCACGACTTCTAGAAAAAATTAATAGGATTAGAGTTGGAACCCGACAGGTTTTTCTGTTCAGTTCGGTTTAATCCGGTCAGCAACCAGCAGGACGAATTTTACAGACAAACTGGCAAAAATCCCGCGAAAATAACCGACCATGAAAGTATCTGTTCACATAAAGTAGTCGTGAATTGGAGTTGAACATTCACTTGTAGAAACCCGAAGTAGGGGTGATCAATTTACATTTACCAAAATTTAATAAATCCACAAAGAAATTTTGTAAATTTAAATTTATTTAAACCAAAAAAAATTTAATTTATATTCATTTGATTGGATCTGAATCCATTCACACTAAACCCCCTCCCAGAATAAAAGGGCATGCCCTTATACAGTGTCTTGGCACATCGCTACGTTTTGGATGGCCTTCTATTGGGGGTCAATTTTTCGCCAGTTTTTAATTAAAATTATTTAAAAAATGAATAATTAATTAATAACTTTAATTATTGCTATTTAGGTGATTTTTGCTGAAAAAACTACCATCTTTTGTAAAAATTGTACTATTTATGATAGGAAAGGAAGGATTTCGCAAAAAAACATTAGAAAATCGGTTATATTTCCATAATTATTAATTAATATTTATAAAAACTTCGATAATTTTGGAATATATTAATTAATTAGTAAATGGCCTTCTAATAGAGCTTTTGAACTTTTGCTCGGACATGGCCTTATACAGGGGGTGGCCTTCTAATATAGGGTGGCCGTCTATTTTGGGGGGGGCTTTAATTCATTTGGGATATGAATACCATTAAATGAATTTAAGTTTATGTAAATCCAATATAATTTCAAATCAATTTAAATTTATAAAATTTGAATTTCAAATAAGTTTAATTTTTTAAAATTTAAGTTTCAAATAAATTTAAATTCGCAAAAGTTTAAATTTAGAATAAATTAACAAGAAACCACTACCCCTGATCCGAACTGAAAACTAAAACTTGGGAATGAAACTCTCATCATTATATTTGACAGCAAGGTGCGTCGATCTTTCGAGACCGATATCGATATTAATTAGCTATTTAGATTGGATCTGTTTTTCATCTTGATTTCAAAAAAGAAAAAAAAAACAAGTTTCTAACAAATCTAACACAAACTTGTAAATATTTATTTTTCTTCATTCAGTCAGTTGCTGCAATAGAACAAGAAAATAAATTATTTGATCTAGATTACATTGAGTGATACACGAGAAAGAAATCGATAGAGTTATAAAAGAGAACAATCAATCGTTTATAGTTAAGTCGAAGACAAGATATTTATTGGGTCTTTCGCAAACACACTATTCTGACTTGAAAGTTTCATAAAAACACCGTTTTCAGTAGAGAAGATTCTTGGGTGCAAACAACAATTTTATAATCACGAACTGGCAAAAGTTCGTTCCTGTCCGATCCGGTCAGATCGGAATTGGATAACCAGATCGCTTCCAACTCTGAATAGAATATACACGACATTGACTAACTGCAACAGCTAAATGAAAATGGCTGATATCAACATAACACCAATAGAGCAATATAGACAGAAACAAAAGAGAAGTTTCGTACTGTCCTGTTGTTAGTGGAGATTTATTCTTCTGGGCAGCTGAGCAAAATTCGTCTCTGCTGGTTTTGCTGAGAAATCGACAAAGTATTTTCTTTATCTCAATTTTCACTTAGTTGTTGCCATTTGTCAATGTTATGTGTATTCTATTAACTTTTTCTAGAAGTCATGCTTCGTATTAGGTTTTGCATATTTCAAATATAGTTTGATGCACTCTTCCCAACCATGCTAATAGATTTGGTTAATGGGTTAAAATTACACTTCTAATTCAAACTTTTCTGAAAAATTCCTTACAGAATAAAAGTGTCTACTAATCTTATCAAGCAAAATCCTTTTCTTTTTCACTTCTTATACTACGATTTCGATTCGAATGATGTTATTCCGAGAAGCCATATCCACTTCCTTAGTTTTAAATGGATAGAGATCATGAAAGAATCATCTTCCTGTTCGAATATGGCTACCACATAATGAAAGCTTAGAAAGTGTTTCAAATCTTGAGGTTTTCAAGTAAAATATTCCTAATAAGTCCTCAAACAGAGTAGAAACGATAGAAAATAGTGAATATTGCAACAAACTGTTGAAAATGAAAGTTTAATATGCTTTATAAGAAGAAAAAATATGTTCTTCGCAAAGGGGAAAGGCCCATAATTATGTTATAATCATTTTGCAATTTTCTCTAATTTTTTTCTTCAAATAAAAAGAGAAGAAAGAGAGAGACAAGGTTATTAGTTAATATTTGCATAGTCTCACATATACATGTCAGTAGGATGTCAATATCATTCGTTGTTGAAATGAAAGAAATATATTTGTATGTATAGGTAATGAGGGGAGGGGAGAAGGCTATAATTATGTTATATTCTGTATTAGATTCATATCGATAAAAGATAAATATGAAGTGGTATAAGAAAACATCGATTACTTCCGTCTTCATTTTAGTTGTACTCTTCCCACCATTCTAAACAGATCGTTTTTTGATACCTTCGATTAAGTTTCTATGACGTCTTTTAAGGTGTCGAGATCTGTGTAGTCGACTCCAGAATTTTCGATTGACATATTGCCTTAAAGGTTTTTGTGATCTCAAAAACCTTTAATCCATTTCCAAGATCGGGATCTCAAACATTACCACCACTGACTTTTCTGGGTTACCAAAAGTTCGGAAAATTTTATTCGGAAACCCTTTAAGGATTTTCAACGGTATGTATTTTTTCCAGAGGGTATGACTATGACTGAACTCGAAAATATATAGAATCCTTAAGAAATCCTCGCTCTATTTCCTCTGTCTACAAATTGATTGCTTCTGAAGGGAGACTTTTAAAGACAATAGCATTGTATCTTTAATAAAAACTGAAAATAAGCCGTTTCCTTCAAATTCCTCACTTGTTTTTGCTAAGTTATTAGAGACATTCTATCAAATGAATCATTTTAATAGAGTAGTAAGGTTCTGACAACTTTCTAGAAACAAAGAGAAATAGCAGACTAATTACTATTTTTACTACCATATATGTCAATGTACAAAAACAACTGAACTGAGAGAATAACCTGAAATTTTCAATTACATTCTAATGATCATTTCAGAATGAGTGAATGTGGATGTTTAAACAATGGACAGTGTATGATGAATAATCAAACATCAAACTATTACTGTATCTGTAGTGATTGTACAGGAGGTGAATTTTGTGAAAATATCTATTACTATGTAAATTATTTCATATCATCATCGATCTTAATTAATATTCTGTTAGAAGAATTAGCTTCTACTAGGATAGCATTAAAGATTCTTTTTATTTTCATCTTCTCCCTTCTAATAGTGCTATCATTTATTAATAATCTATTAACTCTTTTAACATGTTTTATAAGAAAAATACGTATTACAGTGTGTGGACTCTATATAATGCTGTATTCTATCTTTAGCTTTACTGGTGTGATGATCTTAGAAATTATTGCAATTGTAGCATTATTTTATAATAATGAATTAAACGAACATCCACTAATATTTTGCACATCCATTCCAACGCTTCGCGCTCTAACATACGACATGTGTCTATGGCTTAGTGCATTCATAGCTGTTGAACGTGTATTAATACAAGTTTTCCATTATAGTCTTTATCGTACACGGAAGTATTCAGTTATTTGTTTAGTTATTCTATTCCTATTCCTTAGTTCAGGAAATGTGATAAAAGCTTTTGGACGTTCTGTTAGTAAAAGTCCTGTACTTTCAACAACATCCTACGTCTGTTCAGTGAATCTTTTTCCAAATAAAAATTT
>CAJNOL010004572.1:0-14899 GCA_905250125.1 Rotaria sordida
CTGATGGTTTGTCTGATGTAGATAGATTTGATGAAAACGATGAAATTACTAAAGGTATTTATTAAAGATATTCTTAGAATTAAAATGAAAATTTTTGAATAAAAATATAATTCTAGAAATGAAATCAAACTCAGATTCAGATTCAGATTCAGATGATAATAATCGTGTTGATCGAGATGAACATGATAACGAACAAATTGAATCAATTGTTGTAAATAAAATCATTTTTTTATTCTCGATTTTTGAGATAATATTTTCTTTTTAATCTAGATTTCTACGAATATTCAGCCAATTCTATCTGAACAAATTAAAACTGGTAATGCATATGGTTGATTTTTTTCTTTTTGATTTTTTTTGTGAAATTATTTATCTTATAATCACATTTATTACAAAACATTTGAAATTATTCTTTCAAATTTTTGGACATATTTATAAATATTAAACATAAATATTAATTTTATTTATATTTTTCTATCTTAAAAATAAAAATTTCATTTCTCAATAAATAGAATATAAAAAGAATATTTATCTTTTTTATTTTATTCAGTAATTATTCCTACAGAAAATATCGTATATTGAATTTTATCACAAAAATTTTTATATAAATTTTCAACATATAAGTAAAAAGATGATCGGACAACAGAAATATCTTTCGAACTTTATATTTTTTCTCATTAATTAAATAAATAGTAAAATTTATTTTAATTATTTTCATTCTAGAAAAAGATAATCAAAAAATAAGGAAAGAAGATGAAACACGAGCGATTAAATCCAATGTTATGTCTTTTTCCAATGCATCATTTAATCTAAGGTTTTTTTTCTTTGATTTGTGTCTATTTAAAATCATCCTTTTTTCATATATTTTAGTGAAACAATTACTGAAGATAAAATTCGTAATTTACTTTTAGAAAAACAACAAATGACACTTACAGAATTAATTCAAAACTTTTTACCAACGACAGAAGATTTACAAACAAAAGAAAAAGAAATAAAAGATGATATTGCTCAAAAAATAGCAATCATTTTAAAACATTTAAATATTGAAGAAAAAATTATTAATGGAGAACAAGTTATTAAACTTAAAACAACGTAATTGACTTTGATTCATCAATACATATATTGTGTATTTATATAAAATGTTATTCGTTTTTCTTTTTGGTTTTTTTATAGATTGATTTAGAAAAAGAAATAGATACGATAAATCACAGAAATAACAATTATATAAGATAATGGTTTTTATTCAAAATATTTAAGTATCGAAAAAAAAGAGAATGATTTATTCATTTATTAGATACAATTAAAAATATAGTTATTATAGTTTTGATTCATTTCTAATTAATGAATAATTAACTGTTGATTTTCGATTGTTGTATTAATATTGCAAACGTTGCAAATTTAAAAATTTGGTAAACATCTCAAAAATGAATTGAATGTTAAATTAAATCAGATTTAAGATTAGAGATAATAATCTTATTTTCTAATCATCATATTACATTCAAGATAACTAACAGCAACAAATTCTTTCAATCATAGTCAAATTCTCTTCAAATCAGTCAAAGTCCTGTTTCATTTTTATGAGTTCTCTCTTAATTATTTCATCAATTCCTGGATTTTTTTTTATTACTTTAAATGAAAAACAAAACCATGAATTTACATATCAACATCAACTAGAATACATGGATGAAGAATTCTATTTTCTTTAAATAAACAATCGAAAGTATTTTGTGTTTCTGAAACCAATAACATATCTGAATATACATGTTCACTAATGATAAACATCGAATTAAAGGACATCAGAAGCATAGATTACACATAATGCTAAAAAAAACGAGTCGTGCGAAGCGAAATAATATTTTTGTTTTCTTATGATAGATCTGAAAATTTGGATAACTCATTTGTTTTGTACCAGAGATGGGACCGGTTCGGTTTTTAACTGAACCGAAACCGAAATCAATTCGGTTACGAATTTTTCGAAAATTCGGTCGGTTACGTTCAGTTAGAGATTTTTCCGGTTCGGTTTGGTTGGAACGAATTGATATTATTTTATAATTTTCTAAACTAGATAAAGTCTAGTAATTCTAAATGTTCTTTCATATTCGTTGCGTTTAACTTTTCTGAATTCAGGGTGTGCATATTTTCGTCAAAGGGTAAAACAAATTATAAAAGTAAAGATTCAGCATCATTCAATTTATCTGATGGCAACATTTTTAAATTCGAAAAGGCGAAAGATGAAGTATTTACCTGTTGAAAAACGAGAAGGATGCATAGAATATATAGAAAAAAGAAATGTTGATATTTAGTGATGATGATCGTTTAAATCAACGACACCTCAAAGAGATTCTCAGTTGTTAATCAATCCTCGAATTAAATCTATGAATGACTTGTATTCAAATGTAAAGATGGCGAGGAAGATAACAGCGATCAGCATGGTGCTTTACGTTTTTGTCGCATGCATTACAAATACATTTGTATACGAAGCAGGGTTAAGATTAATCAGCAAATTCAACTGAATCTCTTGAAGCAGAATATAATCCTTTACTTTCATGGAAACAGATGCATTTTTCTTACCTTATTACTTTGAATATAGCTACTCCGATTTTTGTTGTAACAACTTCGAGTCCGACTTTTATAAGAGATTTCAGTATTGTCACTCATATCTTTACAATTTAAAAAATAAGAGTAGAATAATAAACCCTCATTTTTGTTTCTCCACATTATTATATATCGTTTTAGGGTTTATTCGCCTTATAAACCCTTTCATATACCCTCTCAGTTCATAAACCCTGCGAAGGGCATTTTGTAAGTTTCTCTTTCGTAAACTCTTCAGGATATATGAGCATTAACATACCATTTGAGGTTTTACTAACTTCATAAAACTTTTTGAAAAGCGTTTATACATGTACCCTTTAGAGCACACCGTAGACTCAAAACTGTTTGTCGAAAGGGCTTATGAAGTTAATAAACGCTTAAAGGATATTTTACTGGTCATATACCCTGAAAGCGTTATGAAAGTGCAACGTATAAAATACCTTTCGTATGGTTTATGAACTGAACGGGTATATGAAAGGGTTTATGAGGCGAATAAATCCTAAAAGGGTATCTCACAACGTGTATAAACGAAAATGAGGGTTTATTTTTCCACGTCTATTTTTTTACAGTGTACAAAAAAGCGTTGAAAATTATCTTCAAACTATCAACGATATCGGCTGTAGTCATTGCACAAGGTATATTATCAAGAACTTGATCATACAAACAAAGTCGAGTAAAATAATTTAACGTTTTATTCATTCGTTCAAAGTATCCCAAAAACAATACATTTTATTAAATAAAATAAATAATAAAGACTTGTAAATAAGAAAATTTTATTTCATAAAACACTAATACCTTGAATACTATAACAAAAACTTCGCTATGTCTCAACTTGGTTTGGTTTTTAAATTTTTGAAAATTCAGTCGGTTACGTTCGGTTCGGTTAAGAAAAAAATGCCAACCGATCCCATCTCTGTTTTGTAGATCTCAAAGAAGTCTCGATTAAAATATGCAAGCATCATTTATACAATGTGACGATGTTGTAGCAAATAATTCATTATTATCTGAATATGCTTGAATCATTACTTTTCGAAGAAGTTGTTTTAGTTATTCAATAGGATAGTTTTTTTTTCTTGATCATCATTAAATAAAGTATTCATTCCTTCTCATATTTGGTCGAATACAAATATTCAAGTCATTTTTGAAATTAATTCCTGTCATTCATCTTAAACTTATAACAGCAATATCATATCGTCTTTCTTCATATTTTTTTTTGTTTATGAGCCATTTCACTTAAGCCACGACCTTTTTACTATAGGGGCTGCTCAATCGATTTTTTCAAATTTCGATTTTACATACATATTTCAAAAGTGTACCAACTAGTGAGTTTTTTGTCACTAAGCGCACTCCGATAGCTCAAATTGTCATTGAGAAATTCAACTTTTAATTTTAGGCCATTTTCCTTTAAATAACGATGTTGATCTACCCCGTGTCTACTAAGAAGTGTGCCATTTTTGATTGAGGTGACATAGAATAATAAAAATTTCAGGATAGATACAAATTAAGTAGCCCTACAAAATAAAACAACTCCGAGCTCTAGATGTTGCTTTACGACTGAGTCATAGATGTCGCTAGTAGCTGAATTTCCGCAATCGATATCTATTGCGTAACTAAACCGGTAAATCTGAAACTTGTAAACTAGATACTAGGTCGATGGAGCTATATAATTATGAAAAGAAAACTTTGGGTAGTGAAACAAAATCCAAGATATGAATTTTCTACGAAAATTCAGTGCATTTTCCAGTAGTTTTTACACATTTTTGCCCTATTTTTGAGACAAAAACTAAAAATGGACATCATATTCGGAATCAGCATCAAAAACTGAGTCTGATCATGTATATTTCATGGAAAAAAATTTCTGTCGAAAAACTCACCTGAGGGGGGGGGGCCACAGGCGAAAATTTTATAAAAGGCACCTGAGGGGGAGTAGGGGTAACTTTTTGGTAAAATTTTTTTTCCATGAAATATACATGATCGGACTCAGTTTTTGATGCTGATTCCGAATATGATGTCCATTTTTAGTTTTTGTCTCAAAAATAGGGCAAAAATGTGTAAAAACTACTGGAAAATGCACTGAATTTTCGTAGAAAATTCATATCTTGGATTTTGTTTCACTACCCAAAGTTTTCTTTTCATAATTATATAGCTCCATCGACCTAGTATCTAGTTTACAAGTTTCAGATTTACCGGTTTAGTTACGCAATAGATATCGATTGCGGAAATTCAGCTACTAGCGACATCTATGACTCAGTCGTAAAGCAACATCTAGAGCTCGGAGTTGTTTTATTTTGTAGGGCTACTTAATTTGTATCTATCCTGAAATTTTTATTATTCTATGTCACCTCAATCAAAAATGGCACACTTCTTAGTAGACACGGGGTAGATCAACATCGTTATTTAAAGGAAAATGGCCTAAAATTAAAAGTTGAATTTCTCAATGACAATTTGAGCTATCGGAGTGCGCTTAGTGACAAAAAACTCACTAGTTGGTACACTTTTGAAATATGTATGTAAAATCGAAATTTGAAAAAATCGATTGAGCAGCATAGGTCGTGGCTTAAGTGAAATGGCTCTTATACGAAAGTTTTTTATTTTCTCATTGTATATTTATATTCAAGAGTTTCTTATATTAAAAACAGGTGTACATATATTACATGATCTCTGCTATACAGACTTATCGTCAAATTAAATTGATGTTGTGTAACTTTAATATACGACTTAAAGCTAAAAAGTAATGCAAAACTTTTGATGTCTACTGTATATTAGTAATACGTCATAATGTATAATTTTTACATATAAAAATGTCATTTGTTTTCTTTTCCTCTCTACCTAGATGGTGGTACTGAACATTAGATAAAAAAAAAGAGAAAACTACTAAACACATAGAAAATAAATTGATCTTACGTTGATTTTCATGTCGTTAATAATGAATTTTTCAATAGATTATAAACTATTGATCGAAGTGCAATGTTAACATTTTATTATTGGATAAAAGTATTTTACAGTTTATTATATTAAAGATAAACAAGAAGAAAAAGAAAACAAGTAATTTATGATAATAATTGTCTTTAATAGAGATTTGTTGCAGTAAAAAAAAATGAAAATTAAAGCCAGAGACGAAATCTTGATATTTCAATATGACTCCGACTAAGAGGAAAGTGAGTTTGGACCATTAAACGATAGGGATCAATTTGTTCGTAATCAATTTTGCCATAAATATCGAGAAAAGTAAATTGTTTTAATTCTTTGATCAGTTGATCGAGATCTTGTTCAAAGACGATCACATGTTTAGCTAGAAAAAAGAAACGAATTCTATTATTAATTTATTTTCTCTTATAAAATCGTTGTATTTGTACGTATATATACCAATCGATTTGGGTGTTCTTAGAGACTTGAGCCATCGTGGAATATTAACCGCATAGGATCCTATTCTATAATCTGGTCGAACTTGAATAAAGAATAAAACAATGAAATAATATGAATTCGTAAAGTATACGAGAGTTCAAATAGAAAATAGTTTTCTTTGTTTTTTATTGAGGAGAAAAGATCTTTTTTTTTAACTTGTTTTTCTAATTTAAAAACTAATCATTTTCATGTTTGTGTTTAAGCAAGCAATTTTTATCACCAATTTAGTTTTTTTTAATAAATAGTCGAATTAGGTATAAACTTTCTTATAGTGTTTATTAAAGAAAATTGAGTATTCAAAGTAAATGTATGAGAAAAAAAGATTGTTTATTCTTGACTCTCCCAGTAAACTCTACATATAAAAATCCGTAATGAGTCCCGACGAATTTGATAAAATCCGCGAAGAATTCTCAAAATTTAAAGAAAAAGTTAGAAATTCTTTGAAAGTTCCTAGTAACTTTCCAAATAAGCCTTTCAAAGAATTTTCTAAGGATTTCTCAACTTTTTACTTTAGCTTTTGAGGATTTCTCGATGATTTCAACAATCTATCGGAACTCTCTAGAGATTCTTATAGGTTGAGTAAATTCGAGTCATTTTCTTGTTTGTTCAATTTGGACAGAAGAATAAATATGTTGTCAATGAGACTTTCATCTTGTCATTATCTTCTAATCTCTAATCACTTCATTTTTGACCAAAAGATTTTGAAAAGATTATAAATTTAATTAATAAATTGGAATAAAACTTTAGTTAATCTTTTATTTTTCTTATTTCTATAAAACTACACAAAAATAATCAATATTATTAAAAGAATAAACACATGTTTGTCTATCTCGTTTCTCTCTACACTTAAAATCAATATCGAAAATATGAATAGGAACAAATGAGAGAAATATTTTTATAGAAAATTCCATATATCCAATACATTTAACAATTTTAAAACAAATGATTGTTGAATTTTTCTATAATTCGTTCATATTAATGCATAAGATAGGATATCTTTTATCAAAATCAATTATTCAAAAACAAATCAACTAGAAACATTTTTTGTTGTTTAACGATATTCGAAAAGAAAATATAAGTTTTCAAATCATTCGATATAACTTCTCTAATGTCTTGTCTATTTTATATAATTATAAATCTTGTTTAATAAAACAAGACAATATATACGAATTGAATTGACATAGAAGACAAAAACGACGAGTACTTTATTTATTCAAGCTGAACTATGCATCATTATAAGAATATCTGTTTGATTAAAAAACGAACAAAATAATATTCTCAATAAACGAAAACAAAAAATCGAATGATAATTATTATAGATTAGTAAGAGATTTTATTGTGATTAGTTTTGTTTATTTAAAACAAAAAAACTTACTAGATGTCCAAGGAAAATCATCTGGTCGCCAAAGACGTAATGTTTCTAAATTCGGCATATATGTGCTAAGAAAAGGCACAAGTTGTTTGCCGATACGAATTACTTCATTTGTACTTTTCTGACAACTTGGAAGACAAAATTCAGCATACCGAACAGTACTCAATGCATTTGTTCTTAGTTCATTGGATGCCTAAATAGAAAATGAAATAAAAAATCATACTAATTTAATTCGTCAAATCAAAGTCAGTCTATTATAATAATAGAAAAACATTGTTTGTTTTATCTCGTCAATGATCTTTGACATTGACGGATATAGAAAGACAAGGTACTAACGGCAAACACTTTCTTTTCTCATCTCTAACATGATTATACAACACTAATATTATAATAATATAGTTCGAATATCAAGCAATCATTTTATTATTTATCATTCTCAACTAACTTGGATCCCCTTGTCTCGATCATTCAAGTGATTTTACTTCTTCTATTTTTAAATAGGTTTTTTTTCACTTGAAGTTTACATTGATATTTTCCTTCTTTTTTTTTGTCGGTCATTAAACGAGACACAATAATTGTTATCACTTAACAAAAACAAACAACACAATTCCATTTGTTTGTTCTTTCATTTTCAAATACTGACATAAGATATAATTTCATTTTGTAAAATAAACGTACAGAATATTTTGTCTTGCTTTATCGATTTTTGTCTCAAAACGGATAGTTTAACCTTAAATAGAAAGTCGATGATCAAGATTTTTGGTCACAATCAAAACTATCGTGACTATGACTATGCGTCAAAAGTTTGTTTTTTTTTCTTTTCAAAACTGTTAGTCTTTCAATTCTTAATTTAAATTATAGATTTAGTCATTTTCTTTATGAATATAACATATGAGGACTAGAAGGTTAAAAAAGTGACTTATTATTTATTTCATGAAATAATTCTCAAATTCGACTTTCGATCTCAAGGATTTTTAACTTTTTTAATTAGAGAACAAGATTGTTTATTTAAAAAGTATTACCAACAACGAATGAGAAATATAAATAAAATGTTGGATTGGATTTCAATTTGATTTGATATTTTTCTTCAAATGTTAATAAAGCATAATCGATAAAATAATATATTTTTACAAGGAAATCACCTCATTTCAAAGGTGAATGACACATCTATTCAACCAACGTTTCGAAAACGTTTCACTTCTCTTATGAAATAACTATTTATCGTTTATTCAAAACGAACAAACATTCGATCCAATCCTCTAATGCAAATATTGATAAAGAGAAACTGAAATTCTCTAAGTTAAACATGTCACCAAGATTATTAAACAAAATGTAATAATATAACATAGATTATAGTTATGTATGTGACAACGATAAAACAAATGTTAAATTTCAGATATATGTTTCTTCCATTTAATTTTCATTTCTCAAAAATTTTACATGAACGATTGAAAAAATTTGTGTATTTGACCTAATAATAGTGATTTCGGATTGGATACTTACGAGGGTAGGATCTCAAGTGTTCCATCGACTTAGAGTTCATATTTTTCCCACAAGTAGATCTCAATATCAATAGCAAATGCCTAAAAGGATTCGTGACCATGGTCTATTGAAGCCGACTTCTAACTATTTCACTGAATTTTCGATTTCAGGCAAGGCCATTCATCGAAATATCAAACGATGGTTTCTTCATCTGAAATTTTGCCTATAATTAGGCCTCATTGTTATTAGAATGTCCTAAGAATTTTAGCCAAAACGGATGCTTTATCCTGATGATATTAGATGGCTAAAAAGAAATAATCATATGTCATGGAAAAGTCAGAAAATTGAACAGTTTTCAAAATTGACTATCTCAAGGATAAAGCATTCGTTTTGGATGAAATCTTTAGGACACTGTAATAACGATGAGGCTTTTTATCGAGAAAAATTTCAGGTTAAAATATCATCGTTTGATATGTCGACCAATGCCTTGCCTGAAATCGAAAATCCAATGAAATAGTTCTAAGTCGACTGTAACAGACCATGAAGACGAATCTTTTTAGGCATTGACTATTGAAATTGAGGTCTAATTTTGGACAATATATGAGCTCTAAGTCGAAGGAACACTTCGAGTACTTTCCTCGTTAGTTATTTAAATTGTCTTAAAACTTACTTTTTTTTATAAACGAAAAATACACTAAGGAGAAGATCTGTAATTGATTAGTTTATGAGAGAAGTATGTGGCTAGCCGTGGCCAAACTTCATTCATCGCACGACGATGATGGTTGTGAGTGACGTCATCGACGTGACTTTAGTGACATAAATCTTTAGACTCGACACGAATTTTCAATTAGTCAATGTCACAGAGTTGTAAAATATTTTTTCAATCAAGAAATAGAAATGAAAGAAATCTTCGGATAAGAAATTCGACAAAGTACAATCAAAAATTCCATGTTTATAAACAAGTAACGTTCGTCAGTGTGATTCACTTGACCCTCGACTGAAATCATTATATTTATTCTGATTATCCTTGACAACCACATATACAACTGAATAATCCACAATATCTAGAAATCGGTTGTTCTTCAGAACGAAACAAATTGGAACATATTATTGCTGAGGTTATTCTTCAGTAGAATTCAATCATTTCAGAGTCTCAATCCTTTTTCGTAGATTAGTTAAACATGGGTTACAAAGTGTTTTGTTCGTTTAATGACATGGATTGTGTCGATAGAATTAAGTCCTATGGATATTATCTAGTTTCATAGAGTGTAATTACTCTCCAGTGCAAGTTTGAAATGAAACTTTTGCATGATTCAGATTCGGATCTAATGAAGGATAGCTATGCTGGATTTTAATTCCACAGAGAATAAAAAAGTAGAAAGAGACTCATGCAACATCTCACAACTAAACATTTTCTGATGCATTTCGAATGGTTCAATATTTATGTTTTAGTATAGGAAAGTAAATAAAATTCAAAGAAATGTTAATCTTTTTATTTGTTGTCTAATGTTCTTTCTTATAATAAGCATAAAGGAAATCAATGTTACTTCTGCATACTAGTTATCCTCAATCCAATTTTCACAATTATTATCTTTTGACATTCAATCACAAGACATTTGCTTTTTCTACATGGATGCTATTATAATACAAATTCGTTAAGTAATGCTTTTCGTCGCATATATGTTAAAGCTGTTGTGTATATCGAGAAAAATTCTTTCATACAACTAATTTAAAAGAAAATTGTGTTTCCTTCCTTTACTGATTGAGGGACACTATTTCAACCGACTGAACTCGATTGGTTAGCAATTGTTCTATGGATTTTGGTTTCGTCAGAAGCGTATTTTCTCTATTGATAATACTTTTTGATTTACTATTTAATAACTACACTTTTAACTTCTTCCAAAAATCTTCTTCACTTTACCATAGAATAATTTTCTAGGAGAATTTCCAAAAACAACGAGATTTGGTTATAAATCAGTCTTCATAGTTGTAATTTCATGACCATTTTGGAAAATGGACGTTGTATTAAAATTTTTCATTACAGAATCTTGCTAGAATTCTCTCAAAAAGCGCATAGGGCTTCTTATGAACTTTTGCTGAGGGTATTGTCAGTGAACTTTTCGGACCACCGGTTAGCCGCTCCCATGTTGGAGTATAACTTCTCATTTGAAAATCTTCCTGTGAAGTTCAGATGCATTTTCGAAGAGAAAGTGTGAGTATAAACTGAAGTCGAAATGTAGAGACTTCCACCATTTTCTTTCTAATAGGCAGAATCATAGAAAGTTGAACGTGATGGGCAATGTCCACCGTGACGACGGCGAGACAAAACATTAGACAATAAATATGTTTCTTGTAGACAAAAAATAAAAGATGGAAAACTGCTTGCTCATTATTCACAATCAGTGAAAAGACTCTGACCAACTGAAGAAACTATGCTCATACTATTGACGAATATTTAATGGTATATTAAGACATTAGGTGACTTCTGAATGATCATGATATGTTTTTGAACTTTGAGATAGACAGATGTCAATCATGATCGCTGATGTTTCAATATGGCTCCGTCTGCATTCGACTAAGACAAAAAAGTACTACATAATTGAATTCTATTTCGTACAAGACCTTCTGTGTCTATTGAAGTACATGGTGATACGTCAAGATTCATAGTGAATTTATCAAATGAACTTACACAGAAAATTTAGCTGATACAGAACTCTGACAATTAGTGCCATCGTCAATTGTATGTCTTTCGCCAGTCCATAGTTAGTGAAACGTGGAGGCTAGGTAAAGCTTGAACCTCACTTGGATACGACACTATTAGGCTCAGCTTCACCCCATTTTGACATGATCATTGTTTCAATACCATAGTACGTAAGTGGAATGAATAATTGGGTGTGGTTGTGGATATGAGAGTGGATCGTCTGTTCACTCACACTCACACCCTCAAGGTCATTTTTTGATGTAAAATAAATAATTATATGTAGGCCAAAAAATAAAATTAAATCTTGTATGCATCAGTATACATAATACAAGATAGAAAAGCTTTCATTTCGACACAGAATCATTTTAGTAAAAGCTTTCCAAAAAAATACGTTTTTCTTTTTCTATGAGCATGTTCAATTTTGGAAGTTGTCTTCATTTTAAAAATACATGCAACAAATACTTTAGCATTCCCATTCGATTCATATGTGTTTGCACAAATAAATAACGTTATCGAATGGAAGTATGTACAAGGATAAGATTCTGGCATGATCCAACCTTTTTCTCTCCAAAACATGAAAATTGTGTTTTTCACACGCATTTTTATAACTCACATCGTTTTTCATGTAGTTTTGCTCTGCATCTATATGAAATAATTATAAATGTTAAGAATAATTTTCATGCTTGTACACAAGATACTATTCCTTAAAAATATCATGTACGTGAACGTGAATTTTTGATAATTTCTCAAATACATACGTTATGTAAGGTTTTGTATTTGATTGAAGGGCACAATAAAGAAAAAGAATTCAGTCAAAAGCTCATGTTTTATGTCTGTAATACTAAAAAAACATCAAAATATTTGAAAAACACAAATTTTTACCTGAAATATAATTAGGGAAAAGGTTGTTGATTAAAGTAATCTAATTTTCAGCATTAAAGAGAGTTTCATAGTTGTAGTTCATGCTGATTTTGAAAACTATTCTACTATTTGTCATCATGTAAGCGATTGATATAATTTTGATATAATTCGTTTATTCGTAAAAAAAATATATCATAAAATTTCGATCATGTATCTTTTTGAAATTGTTGTCAAAATCAGTTTAACTTGAAAGTTTAGCAAAAACGATTTCAAAAAAATAATCGAAAAAGTATATAGAAAACGTTCATATGTTCGGATATATTTACCATCTTCTTTTAGTACATATCTCATTATGAACAATGTTCATCCTCTTCTTTAACGAAATGTCTTTAATGGATGGCTACTAAAGTGATACCCACAACTGAATATAAAGCTTGTTCTGATAGACATCCAAATTTGGAATCATTAATTCGAGAAGTTCTAAAAGATATACTATCGGATGTAAACAATTTCGAGTCTCATGATTATATTATCAAAAATGATTAAATTGGATACATAAAACTTTGTTTGCATATCTTTGTGAAAATGAAAAAAAAATAATATAAGCGAAGAAAGTCCACATTAAAATATAAGTATAAGAATTAATGGCTGCAGTTTTTCATATGCTGAAATATCTCTGTAGGTTCAATATATTATGGGTGTCACAGATACATTAGAAACTCTAAGTGAGCCTGAGAAAAAAGTCATACAAAGTAATTATAAGAGATCATGAAAAATACATATGTTTCATCTGTATTTAGAAAAACTAATCTTAGATTTATCAAAAAGAGATGATATTATGATTGAGGATAGTGAAGATTATTTCAATAGGATAAAGAGAGAAATTGATGATAGATTAGTGGAAAGATCGAGATCTTCAGAAAATGTGCCGTTTTGGGTCTTTTTGAATCAAAACAAAATTTAATGGAATTTTATAATTCTGATGTTTTGGCATCAATCAAAGAATCAGTCGATTATCCAACTGAAGAAGCTTCATTAGAAGAAAAAAAACAAATTAAGTAAACGTACAACTGTACATATAATGAAATGAAGCAGACATATAGTAGAATTTTAAATATTCTGCGATAGATTCAATACTTTTTTGGTAGCTATTTATTTACAATCTCATGACAATCCATTGATATGAAAAGTTTAATAATTATAGAATATCTTAATCTTTAACGATGTTACATATGTCAGAAAAATAATTCATATTTGTAATAATCTTGAGATCACTGAGTGTGCTATCAGTTTATTATATAAAGTTTTCCGACGAATATTCGTAGTGATCAGTTTTCACTTGTCCAACTTTGATAGATGCACTCAATGCATGAATTTTCGATCTTTCAAGCATCGATTATATAATAGTTCTCGGGCTCATTAATGTCGAACTTTTATGAGTAATTTTATTATATAAATCTATTTTCTCTAGTACTATTTGTTTTAAACAACCAAAATGATCTTTTAAATATGTATGAATAGATCAACTATAGAATAGGTGACTAGAATAGGAGAAAAAGAAAACTAAGTATCTTGCTCAGAAAATAACATTAGAGAATAATAGCTATTATGTGAGAAAATAAGAATATTTTTTTTCCACAGCAGTGTGAGTCGAATCAAATCGAATCCGAATAAAAATTGTCTTATTTATTTCGGTCTCTGATCTAGGTTGCTTGAAGTATAGTTTAGATCATGTCTTAATTATTTTAATATTGTTATCATCTTGTAATCAATGACTAATTGCTTTGATTTTGATCCGTAAAAATGTATATGAAATTTAAAACTCTAAAAAGATTTTAAATTTGATATAGATTCTTATGGAGCAAAATCAAAGCAATTAGTCATTTATTACCACAAGATGGTAACAAGATTGAATTCTCATAAGAATTTATCTAAACTATACTTCATGTAATCCACATCTATAAAACATGATTCTTCTTTCCAGGGACACACTCAATTCCAAAAATGAACGTTCAATAACATGCAAGCATATACGATAAAAACTATTCTACTTTCAACAAGCTAATCTAACTACTGTACGCTCTGTGAAACTAACATATATAAAGATTGTTTTAAAGATTTCGGGCCATTTTGAGTTTTTACGTATTTTTCGAATATATTAAGTTGAACAGACATAGAATATAATTATACATGTATATTAGGCAAAATTAAACAGAGTTTTGAAAAGATTTAAGAATTAAAACAAGTTCTAAGAAATGATTATAAAGAACTAATTTTCGAAGCTCACTTGATAATAGAGATGTGTTTAGATTATTATGCTGTATATAAACAATAATAAGTTGACTATATTTATTTTCTTCAATAAAGTATATATATTTCGACAATATGTTTTTATTTATCTTGCGGCATCGTGACATTGAATAAGTAGTGAAAGTTAATGAAGAAAATAGTTTTGTTTTTCTAAGTATTTATTTACACGAGCAAGAGGT
>CAJNOL010004573.1:0-14893 GCA_905250125.1 Rotaria sordida
ATGTGGGTGTGGGTGTGGGTGTGGGTGTGGGTGTGGATGTGGGTGTGGGTGTAAGTATTAGAAAGAGAATAATACGAACACCCACACCCTACTTTTTTAAACACCAGTTTAAAAAAACACATAGTGAATTAATTTTTGGTCTAATCCACCTCTCCCTTTTTTTTGTAAACACTATCTACTTGATGAACATTGTAAGCTATTTTTTGCCTCGATGGAGAACTTTTTCAAACTTTTTATATTATATTGCAGAGGAGAAATAACTGCACAACATATCTTAAATTCAGTCTGAGATCTTATAAAATGACTCAATGACAATTGATATACTGTAAAGGATTGCCACATCTTAACTACAAAAATGAGCAGTCATGAACCAGTATTTGATAAATAACTCTGAATTAATACATTGAAATATAATACGTAAATAGCTCATTGTGTTCAATGTTTTATTCTCTATCTTTTGGCAAATTACCGAAAACATTTCGTTAAATTTTTGTCATTGTAAAAAAAAAGTCAACTTTGTAGAGATGATCGGTGATCATATTCTCCATATATCTTCGTGAGTACTCAACAATAAATTTCGGCTAACTTTTCATCAGTTTAACCAGAGGCGCTAAAAATTTGGATTTAGAAGTTTAGATGATGTTGAACAAAATAAGAACATCAAATCAAATATTTTAATTTTAACGAGTGGTCCGATATTTGACATGGTCCTCAATGATCTGATGGAGCCTCTCTTAATAATTTTTGATTTATTTGTATTGTACTCAACATTGAAATATTCTTTTTAGTTGATCCAAATGAGCCAATATCTGGAAAAACAATTTCATCATTGCCGAATTTAATTGATCGTTTATCATTAACCGTTGTTCCATTACATTATGACATATATATAAATACAAATCAACTCGATCAGTATATATTTGAAGGAGAGTGTGGGATGTGGGTGTTGTAGAATAGAAAATCCACACCCACACCCACCCACCCAAACCTACTGTGAGTTTTCGTTCTCTAGTTTTAGGAACCTCGAAAACCTTTAATAGGTTTCCGGAAGTAGTATATAGTATTTCATTATAGTTGGTTTCTGATAGGTTTTGCAAGACTTATGATAGGTTTCCGAACCATCGGAAACCCATTCTCGAAACTCTTCAAGAGTTTCCGATAGTAACAAAATCAGAAACCCTTTAAGGGTTTTCCCGGATACCTTTTTTTTAGAGTGTACTCCAAGTAAACAAGAAGAAATGTATAAGATGATACAAGAATTATTACATTTTGGATTAATTCGTCCATCTGATTCTCCATGTGCAGCACCAGCAATGCTGGTAGCTAAACATGATGGTACATGGAGAATGGTAGTAGATTATAAAAAATTAAATAATATTACTATTAAGGATAATCATCCATTACCCAATATGGAGCAAGCAATACAATTATTAGGTGGTGGTTATAAATTTTTTTCCAAACTTGATATGAAGAGTGGATTTTGTCAAATTCTAATTAAAGAAGAAGACAAATTTAAAACTGCATTTATTACTCCATATGGTCTTTTCGAATGGAATGTGCTGGCTCAAGGTCTCAAGAATAGCCCACCATCTTTTCAACGAGTAATGACTGATATATTATCTACTTGTCGGCAATTCTCGTTGGTTTATATTGATGACATCGTGGTGTATTCTCGTTCATTTGAAGAACATCTCAATCATCTTACACAAGTATTATCTGCTTAATCCAAGCATAATTTTCAACTTAACTTGGTCAAATATAGTATTTTTCATCAACAAGTCGATTATTTATCTCATGCAATATCTGAACATGGTGTTAAGCCAACCAATGAAAAAATTCAAGCAATTATTAAATTACGACAACCTACTAAACTACCTGAAGCAAATAAATTTCTCAGTGCTCTTTCGTGGTATCGTAAATTTATATCCAAATTTGCAACAATTGCTACATCTATTCATGTTGTAAAAAACTTAACAAAAACAAATAAACACAAACTCGAATTGGGTGCTTCTCAATTTCAAGAGTTTTTACAATTGAAACAGTTATTAATTACTTCTCCATTATTTTTTGATTTTCCAGATGATAATTATCTTGTTATATTAACAACGGATGCATCAGAAATTGGTATTGGTGATATATTACAACAAAATATTAATGGTGAAATAAAAAATTTATATTATCATTCTCAAGTTACATCTTCTACTCAACGACGATATGATCCTATCGAATTAGAAGCATTAACCATATGGTTATGCTTTCAACGAATGCGATCTTATCTACCTGGTAGATCTATTATAATTTATACTGATCATTGTCCTTTATGCAAAATGATGAACTCATCGGTGAAAAATCGATGAGTGGATCGAATTTATATTTTAGTGCAAGAATATACTATCGAAAAAATTATTCATATTAAAGATCAACATAATTGTTTAGCTGATTATTTATCTCATCATCCAATACAAAATGATGAAGAAATATTTGATGAGGATTATAGCATAAGCATGTTACTTCAGGGGGAACCACCGGAGACGGTGCATGCTCCTGTCAATCATCCTCCAGTTATTGGTGCTGTTGTTACGCGTTCAAAAATGAAACAAATACAACAACAACAAAATGAAAATGACAAAATTACACCACACACTGTAAATGATATATCATCGTCGTCAAGTAAAGACAAAATTGAACATTCAAATAAATCTCCATCACTCTTAATTACGTCTAACAATTTTGATATAACTCAAATTAAACTTGAACAGTCAAAAGATTCAAATATTCAGAAGAAGATTAAAGAAGTTATGCAAGATCCAACAAAACATCCTTATGTAGTTACAAACGGTTTATTATATAAATTGGTATTAATGAATGTTGCTAGTAATAAGAAGAAGAAAGTAATTTATTTACCTTCAGTCATGGTCAATTCCCTCCTGCACTTATACCATAATGATTCGCTTAGTGGTCATTTTGGCATTCAACGAACATATTTAAAAAATTAAAAAATAAATTCTGGTGGCCAAATATGAAACAATCAATTATTCAACATATTCAATCTTGTTTACCTTGTCAACAACATAATATTAGTCGTACAAAGAAACCAGGTCGACTTAATCCAATTCCAACTCCAGAGGAGCTATTTCAATTAATAGATATTGATTATTGTGGTCCGTTCCAACCAACACCTCGTGGTAATCAATATGTATTATGTATTCCTGATTATTTTACAAGATGAATGACTGCAATAGCTTTATCTGATTGTTCAGCACAAACCACGGCTCAAAGATTATTTAATAATTACATTTGTCCATATGGTGTACCATTAGCTATATTATCTGATCAAGGTACTCATTTTAAAAATCAACTTATGGAATCCATAGCAAAATTAATTGGTTACAATCATATTTTTTCAAGTGTTTATCACCCACAAAGTAATGAAATGATTGAACGTTTTAATGCGACATTCGTTCCTCAAATTGTCAAACTTCAAGATCTAGAAAATAACAATTGGGATGAATTCTTATCACCAGTGGTATTTGCTTATAACACCAGCATCCATGCAACGACTAATTATTCACCATTTCAATTACAGTTTGGTCGAGAATCATGTTTACCTACTGATGAACCTTCATCATCATTTACTTTCAATAAACCAAATGATTATTATGTACAATTGAAAAAAAATCTGTTGATAATACAACAACACGCACGTGATAATATTATTCGTCGACAACGACAATACAAGATTAATTATGATAAACAATGTCCAGATCCACATTATGAAATCAATGGTCCAGCACTGATTAAAATTCATGGAATAAAGAAAAAATTAGAACCAAAATATTCGATTACACCAAAAATAATTCTTAGGAAACAACATCCAATTGATTGGGTCAAAGATGAAAAAACACAGGTCGAATCCAGAGTACATGTTAATGATATTCGATCTATTCTTATTTTAAAATCAACATGATATATTATTGTTTAGTTATTTGCTAATGATCATTAAGTGTTAATGTTATGTTATGTTGATGGTAATTCAATGTTTGATCATCTTTGTTGTATGCGCAACAACTAAGTTGAACTAACATCGATTTGTTACGCATGTGGAAATATTAATATTTTAATTAGCGCCCATTAATTATCAATATATTGTCATTTGTATATGGTAACATTAACAAATATTGATTATTACAAATACCAACAAATTATACACAGGCTACCTTCCATTTTAGAAGTGTTTCTGTTTATAGCAAACGCTGTTATTTCCTTTTAACCTTATGTATTTTATTAATATTTATCTTCATATATTAACGATATCTATTTATATGCAATTTTTGATAGGTTTATTCTTCAGAACGAATGATAAATTATATGATTTATTTGTTTATGTTACTTATGTTACTGTTTTTATTTAATTAATTTATATTAACTTGTTTAATTTTGTCTTATTTAGTCATTACAATGTCAGACAAATTTATTCCATATCATTTACGTGATATTAACGATCCTCCAGGTCATCTTGATGATCAACAAAAAGCGAATTGGATAAGTGCTGCAAAAAAAGGTGAAGAAAAATTATCAATATCAACAATAATATCCAGCATTTGATATACCAACATCACTTTATGAAATTATATATGCAAACAAATATACAACAACTGAAACAATGCAAAAATTAATTGATCATGTACGAAATTGTAATGAATTTACATTTGATAGTGAAGGTGAAAAATCAACCAAACAATTAGCATTAATTCAAATTCAAACAATACCTCAACAATTACCATTTTTTGTTATATTAGTAGAATGTGCACATTTACCACCCATTAATTCATTAATTCATTTACGAATTAAACAATTATTTGAATTAATTTTTAAATTTAGAGATAACATATATTCTTGGAAACCATTACATAAGGAAATTTATCCAGCTATTGTTTATCAATGGTTTGAATGGCACATTAAAACATCAGTGGTCAATCTTCAACTTAAATTCGCTGATTGGTATAGTTGGGCACTATCTCATGACAAGATGTGTACCCTGTCAAATCATCGTAATATTATTATTAATGATATTAATTCTGATGAACAAATGAATTTATTATCAAAATGTACTTGTCATAAATCAAGTCTTTATCGTCCTAATGAACCATGGGTATTACAACAAGCTTTACTTTATACATATGGAATGTTTATTGACAAGTCAATTACTGTTAATCATTGGACAACTGAATTAGATCCGATGTACTCAACTTTATCAACATCAAAAAGAAATAAAATGATACATTACGCAATATATGATTGTTTTGCAACAACATGTTTAATTCGATCTGTTATATTCTGTTGAACATTTCAACAGGTAACAAAAATTCATATTCTTGATTTATTTCAGGCATTACCATCATCATCATCACGAGCAAATAACAACTCAGCAAATACAAATATTAATCAACGAATAATTAAAAATATTAATGATGATATTGAATTAATCTCCGATGATGATAAAATAACAGTTAATCAATGTATTAAAATTACTATTAATAATGATATGTTATATGAAGAAATTTCAAATGATGATAATGAATTAAATAAAGCATTATCACTAAATCATAATGAATCATTATATGAAGTAATATCAGATGATGATAATGAACCAAATCCTGCATTACCACCAAATGATAATGATTTACGTGTCATCAACCATGATATGGTTGATGATGTCAGTGATTATGAACAACAACAACAACAATCTTTAACCAAGAAACGTCAATTACATAGTCGAACACGATCAGCTGAAGCTCGAAAACGATGAAATCGAAAAAGAAATGTTTATTTCCCAATGCAAACGTTATAGATATTTTATCATTCGTTCATTCTACTACAGATTTACAATGAAACTAGTTCGACATATTCTTGCTGAATACAATATTTATTATACTCATGTCAAACCAGTTGATGATTTATTACTTATTGATGTAAAAGACAAAATAATTGAACAACAAAACGAACGAAGATTACTCGGTGATATATTTGATCGACGTCATTATTGCTTGTTTTGTCGTCAAGTTCAATATTTATCAAGAAGATCAAATGATATACAAGAGTCAACAACAATGGTAAACATATATTTTTTTCTCTTTCTATTGTTGTATTTTTTTTATTATTGTCAGATTTTTTCTCTATAGTGTATTTTTTTTTGTTTTATATTTCCTGCATGATATTATATGAACATTTGTTCCTACTGTTTTTTTTTCTCTTTCATTTGATGCATTTACAGTTATGTTATTATGTTTTAAAAAAAAGTGTTTTGCAAACAAAAACTTTTTTTCCTTGTCCGAGTAGGGTGTTATATCCGACATCTATATTGTCATTCTTTTTTTCTTGTTATACCTGGTGATGCTTATATATATATATGTGATATACACTTGACTAGTCAGATCATCTTTTTTGAAAAAAAAGTTATTTTTGTCCTCAAACGACCTCACATTTGCCCTTAAATTTATTCTAACAAAAGGAGAACATAATAGATTGGTCGGAAATTCCCATAGGTAGGTCGAAAATTCCCATCTGTAGGTCAAAAATTCCCATTCGTAGGTCAAAAATTCCCATCTGTAGGTCAAAAATTCCCATCTGTAGGTCAAAAATTCCCACCAAAAGGTCGAAAATTCCCATCGATAGTGGGGAACTTCCATAGATAGGTGGGGAATTCCTACCAAAAAGCGCAGAATTTGGACCGATAAATATGCGCATTCCTATCAATAGGTGGGGAATCCCCATCGATATGTGGGGAATTTCTACTCATTGCCAGTTAGATATAAAAGCGCGCGTGCGTCGATATTCATCTCATTCACTTTCAATATTCAAATTATAAAGCCGTAGCATTACTGCAAGAGCATACCATTTATATACTTGCTCATATTTATCTACTATTCTCTCATCAGCGTCAAACAGCAACAAACGACAATGCAAAAGACGATGCAAATGGCTTGCTCAATATCCATTATGCTATTGGTGTTAACAACCTGCATAATACAAGCAGCCCCAAGTGAAGACTATTTGGTATTTAGAGAACTGAGGCTGTTCAATAATCACACGGTCATACACTGAAAAAAAAATTGGTACGATAACGAACCAAAAATAGTATCGTGAACGAAAAAAAGGTTTCGAATTCATTTCAGTTCTCTTAACCATTTTAGGTTCGGTACAGACCACTACGACAAACTTGAAAAAGTGTCATGAGTCAATAACAATCAATTTTAGTCGCTCGAAGTTTTGTACGAAACCTTTTTTCGTTCACAATAATATTTTTGGTTCGGTATCGTACCATTTTTTTTTCATTGTAGAGGATCGAGCATGCCTGAGAATTATTACCTTAAAAATCATACGAAGGGAAGAGGAAGAAAATCAGAGCAACTAGTCACTTGATTAGTATGGTTAATAATTTATGATAAAAACCAATAGTTTTCAACCAAAAACGCCTGTTCGAGAGTCGAAACTCACTATCATTCCTTAGAAGCGATTTAGAGCTCTAGTTGGATAAAAGACATTACAGAAGAATGCAGTTGATCGATAGCAGAATGCATGAGAAAATGTCGCTTGAGAACTGGTCTCATTACAAAGATCCTTTGTGGACTTATCTTTAACAAGAAAGACAAGAAATCACACCAAGTTCAAACAAAATGAGGTCGATGTATCTGACTTTAAAAACTTTGCAAGTTATAAAGAATCCTCTGTGAGAGGTAATGGTCAAATCTAGCATTCAGATTTCATTTTAAAATGATATTCAGTAGACGAAAGTCCACTATTTTTTGCATGTTTTCATCATATAAAATCGGCTTTTGGTTTCCATATTAGACCAGTTTTTGGAATCATTCTTTAGTTTGATGGTATATACACTGATATGCGCCCTTGTATATCACAAGTCTTTGTGATATCTTGACCCTACAGCTCATTTGGAGAGTGACTACTATGCAACGAAGCGTCTCGTTTTCGTCTAAACAGTGGTGATAGAGACTTGATACACACACTGTTTATCATTTGCGAAATCATGCAACATCCTACACTGTAAAAAAACAGGTATTTTACGGAACCAAAAAAGGATCTTCCCCTAGGTACACGAGAAGATCCTTTTTTGGTTTCGTAAAAAGGAGGTTTCGTACGAAACTTCTTCTTTCTGACTGGAGAAAATGGTTTCGTACACAGGGTTCAGCACGAAACCTTTATCGGAAAAGTCTAAAAGGTTTCGCACAAAATGTTCAGCACGAAACCTTTACAGGAAAAACCCCAAAAAGGCTTTGTACGAGAGATTCCGTACGAAACCCCTCCAAAAATGATGTCCAAAAGGTTTCGCACAAATTATTTCGTACGAAACTTCCAAGGTATTTACATCTAATGAGGTTGCTCCTGGAAATGATAATTCACTTTTGAGTTGAACCTCTCTTTCTAAGGTCGTTGTCAGTGAGATAAGAAAAATCCCTGAAGGATGCGATTCATTAGCTCTTCTCTCGAAGATTATCCTTATGTTACTAGAATTTTAGTTGAATGCTAATGAGGAACCCTAGTTAGATGTGAATTTGATTTTGAGTTCGAGCCATCAGTGTCAGATAGATGTGAGGGAAGTATGAAAAAATCCAAATGAACGAGGGTTGATAAGTCTTCTCTCGAAATTTATAGCCATTTTCTTTGAATTCTAATCTATAGTGCCGCAGATGTCAGTTATTGGAATGAGACCATTTCTATTTAAGAATTTATGGACGGAGCAGTCTATTTATGATATTGATGTCCCAAAACTTTTGAAAACAATGCGCTTTTTCCAGAGATGCTAAAGTCCACGAAAAATAGAACATTTTCATCATCTTTCGTGAGATACGAGTTGTATTGTTGAACTTGAGCATCTCTAGAAAAGACTCATTGTTTTCAAGGAAAAATCTTTGGAACATTGGATTTATACATAGACTGCTCCGTCCAAAAATCCTTAAATAGAAATAGTCTCATTCCACTAACTGATATCTACGACACTACAGATTAGAATTCAAAGAATACGGTTATAACTTTCGAGAGAAGACTTATCAACCCTCGTTCATTTGGATTTTTTCATACTTCCCTCACATCTATCTGACACTGATGGCTCGAACTCAAAATCAAATTCACATCTAAATAGGGTTCCTCATTAGCATTCAACTAAAATTCTAGTAACATAAGGATAATCTTCGAGAGAAGAGCTAGTGAATTGCATCCTTCAGGGATTTTTCTTATCTCACTGACAACGGCCTTAGGAACAGAGGCTCAAGTCAAAAGTGAATTATCGTTTCCAAGGGCTACCTCCTTAGGTACAAAATGGCATTTATTATTTACCTCAAATGTCTCAATCGGCCCTCCTCAAAAAAAAAGTAGCAAATAAAATCAATAAACTTACTCTCACATCATTGTTGCGAACCCATCCACAGCAAACAAATAATCAGTAATTAAGGCCAATAAAGCAGCATCACAATCAAGAACTCATTCAAATCTGAAATACAAAAAGATTAATTTATAGAAAGAAATAAACTAACTCCTAAATGGGAAAATAGTATCGATCTGCGACAGAAATAAGACGATATACTTAAAGCAGTAAACTTACATTTAAGTATCGATTGAAAACCAATCCGTGCGGAAGAGAAAATCAAACATTAACCAAATAAACTTGCCGCTAAATCAGAAATTGCAATCAATCTACAACAAAAAAACAAAACTTCCAAACACATAAATAAAACTTACTTTCAAATAAGCAGCCATCATCAACCTAAACATAAAAGCCCATTAATAAATATACTATCCTAACGTACCAAACTACATGTACCATTAGCCACACCATGCGCGATCTAATTGATCTTTCTTCCCATAACTATCCTCGATCTTGCAAAAACTCGTCGTTAGAATTATCGATACCCAAATTGCGGGTGGTCGTTATAGAAAACGATCATCTCCTCAATACTGGTCCTTCGTAATATAGATAGTTCTCCTAGTGCTGGTTTCTATAAATTTTGCTCATCTACTCAATGGTGGTCCACAATAATATAGGTGTTTTCCGTAGTGGCAGTCTTCATAGATACTCAGATCGACCTTTACGAGTACCAAAAACAGTCATATCAAGGCCGTATTTCCATGGACCGTATTATGATCGTACTTCGCTGTGTGGTATATAGACGTATACGCAACCATAGCACACCAACCAGGTACCAATCTTGGGTGTGGGTGTGGGTGAGTATTTTTCTTTTCTTAACCCACACCCACACCCAAAAGGGCTTTTCTTCCTTATTGTAAGATGAAGTAGTAGTCATGTTCGGGTCGATTCTAGAGTTCGTGTGAATGTCCTATCGAATGATGGGTATATGTGTTGGTCTCCGCCTTGCTCAGAAGTGATGGACTAGAATACCAAGTTGGAACAAGGGATAGCTTTTGAAAGTGTTTGCGTCGCGCCATTGTCTATGATCTTAGAAAGAAACCATTAATTTACTGGTATACACATGTGTCCATGACACGAAACGAAACTCTGAATGATTAGTAACATTGTGTAGAATTCAATTGGATCATTTTTGACCAATTAGATTTCAGAAGAGCTTTTCTTATTTATTATAAGGACAAGCACTAGCCATGTTCGGGCCGATTCTAGGGTTATTTGGGGCGCTCTATCGAATGATAGGTATATGTATGGGTCCTCGTATTACCCTTCATGGAGAAATTGAATATGATGTTTTGCTTGGTCAGTTAAATAGACGAATCAGATTTCAGTAGGACTTTTCTTCTTTATTGTAAGCACAGGTACTTGCCACGTTTCAGCCGATCCTAGTGTTAGTGGGAACGCTTCATTGAATGATGCGTATGCATGTGGGTCTCCGGCTTCGAGCTTACCAAAAACAGCCGCTATGGCTGAATTGTTAAGATGTTCGAATCATATCAACAAGATAGTGTGTTCAAACCTCGACGCCATGATTCATAGAATGATCTTGGACAAATCACTAACAGCTGTTTTGTCTCAGACCACCCATCCGATTCCATGCTGACTACGTTGTTGACATACACAAAAAGTCTTTATGGCTCATATGTGGTTAGTCAGCATACATGGGAAACATAAGCGATTAAGCGAGAAGAACTCTGAGTCAGGCCAGCGTACTATCCAGAGCTGCAGCTAGTGCTAGTTGCAAGAAAAATATCGGGCTTTTGAAACCGGCCTTGGGCAGCACCCCATACAGGAAGGTAGCCGTAAGACAGGGATATTCTTCTTCTTCTTCTTCTTACCAATAAATATAATTCGATGATTCGATCGATCAAATGAAGTTGAGCGATGAAATTGCAGGTGTTGTTTTCTTCCTCATTTCGAGACTATGTTGGCATTACGTTTTAGTCATTTCTGGAGTCTCGGAGATGCTCTTCTAAAGGGTCTACACATCGGAGTGCTCGGGTTTTCTTATAACTGTGAAGTGCTATCTATCCATCTGATTTGTGAGTAGAGATGGATCGATAATCTGGTACACCGTTTTCACTTAGCTAATGGTCGGAAAGAATGACTGTTTTGTTAGATCGTTTTTGGATAGGTGTATTATTGGCTAAACGGTTCTTGACAATTGGTGGATGCGTTATTCGGTAACATGTGGCGTGTACAGTACATTACGATGGTTTATAGTATGTTTGTTTGCAGTCTCCATGTTGTTACCATGCTCGTCAACGATCATTGTAATGCGACGTAACCTGTCATTAATTATTGGCAAAAGGAAGTGCCGTAAACTGCTCATGAATACGTCGTCTTACGTTGGCTCACAAGAAGCGTATATGGGTGTCGTGCCGTTACATTAACCATTTACAACCGACTTTTAAGGGTGTCATGTACACTGACTGTAATATTCTGGGAGGCATCGTTTACAGTTGTTGTTAAAGTCTAGTGGAAACAGTCACTCTTATCCGCCATAATTAGTTAGCATATGGCCATGTACAGCCGAACATAATTGACCTTGGTATTGACCATTTACTTAATGTTGGCCTTCTATGATACAGATGACTTACTTATTGCTGGTCCTCATACATATTAATCATCTACTGCATGATGAGCCTCGTCAATTTAAATTACCTAATAGATGATTCTCCTTATAGATATCTATTAACTACTCAATGTTGGTGCTTAATATTATAAATGATAGTACACATGTGAAAATATCGGGGGAAGAATAAATGCGTATGTTTTGGAAAATTCTAGTCTAGAAAACGTTGGTTGGGTAATAGTAAAAATTGTGGGTGTGGGTGAATGATTGGTGCGGATAAAGTAAAGCATCAAAATCACACTCAAACGTACACCCACACTCACACCCATATCCAAAATGTGCTTCTCTTATTTCGGTGAACTATAAACATTATCAATTTATCTCTCGACACTTAGTTAACTAGTATCTGGAGTCGATAAATAAAGCTGACATTATCTGTATGATCATCTGACTGTGCCATTCCCTGATCTTTTTCTCTGACTTATGCATTATGTATTTGTACGGACACTTCTTCAATATTCCCTTCTTATACCTCCAATGTTCGCTAATAAGCTTTTTTGTGTCGATGAGTGTTCTCTAGTAAAGTATTATAGCGAACAGCGGAATGTTCTTAGCCAAACGAATAAATAAGAAATTTTCGATGGTATTTATTATGGCATATGCTTTCAAGCGAAGCAGAACGACCCTGGCATCGCTTACTAGGATTTGAACAGTCTTTATGCGAGAATTGATAAAGCTTAAGGTATTTTGCGAGACTATCATTGATGTCGTGCAATGGGGTGGAGCCTTTAGCTAACCAAGGAAACCATGATCGGCTTTCTAGAATATCAAAACATTTCGTATTTGTTATGCGAAGCTTCTGACAATTTTGCAAGTCTTACATAATGGTTTCATATACATTGTACGAAACCTATAATCGTTCCGTATATACAATATGAAACCGCCGTTAGTGTCGTAAGGGGTAAAATGGTTTCGTATAACTTGTACGGAACTGTTGGTGGTTTCGCAAGCTGTATTATGCTTCCGTATACAGTATACCAAACTAGTGATAGTTCTGTAGCATATCTGAAGGTTCGAATATGAAACGCGAAATCATCCTTAGTTCCGCAAGCAGCAAAATGGCTCGGTACAAATTGTACAGAACAATTGAGGGTTTCGCAACCTTTATTATGGTTCTGTATACAATATACGAAACTATTGATGGTTTCGTAAAGCATCTACAGGTTCCGTATATGTGACACGAAATCATCGATAGCTTCGTGAGTGATCCAATGGTTCGACATATCTTTTACGGAACCATGCATAGTTTCGTAAATGTTGCAAAGGTTCCGGAGATATTTTACGAAGCCATTGATATTTTTGAAACATCAATAACAGTTTCGTATATCTTATACGAAACCATTAAGAGTTTCTTTAGTTATCTGAAGGTTCTGTATATATGTCACGAAACCAGTAGCAGTTTCGTAGAATATCTGAAGGTTTCGTAGTAGTTCTGCGAAGCTATTCATGATTGCATAGGTGCTCTAGTAGTTCCGGAAATGTCGTACAAAACTAGCCATGGTTTCGTAAAAGATATACCAAACTATTAAATCATTTGTGGAGCTACGAAAAGTTGCGTGAAATACATGCCAAACCTTTTGGTGTTTTGCAAAACTTTTGATAGATTGGTATAAGATACACGGAACCTTTGTTTGTTCTATGAAACTATTAGCGTTTTCGTAAAACATCAAAAGGTTCAGTATAAATTGTACGAAACTATTCATAACTTCGTAAGCGATGTAATGGTTCGGTATATCATTTACGAAACCACAGCTAGTTTCGTATAGTGCATCCGAAACTATAGAAGCACTTATAGAACTATGAATGGTTTCGTAGAACTAGTACGAAACCTTTAAATGCTCTACGAAGCTGTCAACGGTTTCGTACCAAAGATTCGAAACCATCGCGAAACCTACAAAGTTTGGTAAAATACTTTTTTTTTACAGTGTAGAGGTTCAGGATCTACCGGTGCTAGTACCGGTAAATAAACAGTCAAACGAGTCGTTTCAATCAGTGTGAATAGGTTACCGATACAGTCCAGTCAGTGAACAACCGAAAAATCGGTGGATCCAACCTGTTAAAAAGTGCTTCACACTGATGAACAACCGACACAGAGTGGCAAAGTTAGTTACCTGAATGTTCAACAAAACAAATCAACAAATCGTTACGGGGATCGGTTGGATTTGTGGAGTCAAATTCAGCTTCTTATCGAGCTGCATCACCGATTTTTTATGAGTTTTTTGTCTATACTTGTTTTTATTATTATTTCGTAAAAGAAAAATACATAATTTAAAAGCATTTCAGTAGAGCAAAAAGTCGGAAAAGTAGACAAACTTTTAGAAGCAGACCTGTGAACAACCAACAAGCTCAACAGCGAAAACGAATGTAACCAACAAACCGGTACTGGTTTACTCGTTTGGTTCCATTTCTGCAATCGATTATCATTCCATTCTAACAGTCTTTGGCATCATTATAATTTGTAAAATACTAGTAAAAACTAATTGAGAGACATCTTATCTTTTTGACAAAAAAAAGACGTAAAATCTGGCGTTCATGGCCCAAAAGCTGAGTCGAGATAGATTTTTCTAGTTGTCAACTGGTGAATTACCGAGCCAGCTCTAGTTACTTACTTGTCACTCTCCGGCCATTAATCTAAATAGAAAGAACAGCAAAAACGTCTGCAAAACACTATCGATTGATTTTCCACTTTATCTACAAGCTCACATATGAATTTAATCAAAAGAGTCTCGATTTGGAAATCTTCAAGATTATTCCCTTATTTTCTCAACATCAGAAACAAAATTTGAATATTTTCGTCTTGAAACAAGTTGTCGAAATAATTG
>CAJNOL010004575.1:0-14883 GCA_905250125.1 Rotaria sordida
AAACCATTGATTGATAGTGGTACATTAGGTACAAAAGTAAGTGTTCAGGTTATTGTTCCATTTCGTACTGAATCCTATTTATAAAGCAATGATCCATTTGATTCATCAGTAGCAATGAGTATTTTACGTAATTTTCCAAATTTAATTGAACATACAATTGAATGGGTACGTGATAATTTTGCTGGTCTCTTTACAATTCCTCCTCAATGAGTTGAAGAATTTTTGCGAGGACCGAAAGAATTTGTCGAACGAACAACTAAAAATCATTCAGAATATGATAAAACTGAAATGAGTGAAAATATTAAACGTATTCTTGGTGAAGAAGGACAAAAAAAAATTTCATTGATTGTATTAAAGAGTCATGAAATCTTTTCGAACAACAATTTCATAATACAATCGCTCAATTACTTTATAATTTTCCATATGACCATATTACGAGTAAAGGTGATCGTTTTTGGAATGTAAATAAACGATGTCCACATGTTTTAAAATTTGATGTTAATAATGAACTTCATTTGGATTTTATTGTAGCTGCATCAAATTTACTTGCACGCATGTATTACATACCACAAATACGTGATCGTAAATTAATTGCTAAAGAAGTTGTAAAAGTACATGTACCTGAATTTAAACCAAAAGCAGGTGTAATAATACATGAAAATGATGAACAACTACGAGCTGATCTCAAACGAAAAAAAAAATACGAGTGCCATACGTAAAAATGATCCAAGTGAAAACGATGTAGAAGTTGAACAAATTCTTAGTCGATTACCTAATTATGATGATACATTTGATATTAAAATTCAATCACATGAATTTGAAAAAGATGATGATACAAATTTTCATATGGATTATATTGTAGCAACAGCAAATTTACGAGCTGAAAATTATGACATACAAAAAGCTGATCGAAATAAAATGAAGAGAATTGCAGGAAATATTATTCCAGCTATTGTAGCAACAACAGCAATGGTAACTGGACTTATTTGTCTTGAAGTTTATAAATTTGTTCAACATCATAAAAAAAATAGAATCATATAGAAATGCATTTGTTAATTTGGCTTTAGCATTTTTTGGACCTTCTGAACCAATACCACCAAAACATTAAAAGTATCTTGGGATCGATTTAAAGTAAAAGGTGATATGACATTAGAAGAATTTATTGAATACTTCAAACATGAACATAAATTGATATCGAACATGGTTTCAGTCGGATTGTCCATTATTTATGGTCCACCTTTCATTCGTCAAACAAGTAAAGCACAAGATATGAAACGAAAAATTTCTGTACTGTTTGAAATGGTGACAAAAACAACGATTCCTGCTTATGTTCATTGACTTACATTCGATATGTTATGTGATAATCTTGAAGGAAATACTGTTAAAGACGTTTCTTGTATTAAATATACATTCAGATGAACACTTAGAAACAATGAATAATCTGTTATTCTTCATTAGTCCTTCTATTATTTGTCTCTTGTATTTGTGTGCATATGTTAATCTTTCCTTGTTCTGTTTTATTCTTATTCCAAAGTGCTCAAAATAAAGAAAGAAACGGAGAAATGTAACTTTCATGATGTTGTTTCGAAGAGGATGAACACATGTATTACGCTGCTCCTTTACAGAAGAAGAATTATCTTGCACAACTACATATGAGTCATTTGTTTGTCGAGTTTTATAAGATTTTTTCCAACTAACCATAAGTTGAAACGAACCCTAATGTTGAAATTGAATGAAAGTATACCTTTTTGTTGAGGAAAATGATCGACTATTGAAAGAAGACATTTTGGTAACTGGTAAACATCGTTTTTTCGTATGTATGGATAGTATGTGCTATATTAGAGGACGAGATTCTGGCGTTTATTTTCGTTTTATTTGTTATAAGTGTTGTTATGACAGGCTTATGAGAGTATGAAGTTTTTTTTCCGGCTTTGATCAGAATTATATTAATCCGACAGAAATTTATTTGAAAAGAAAAAAAGATTTTCTATACATTGATTATATTGTATCTAGATGTTAATCTCCTTGTTTCGATGATTTTGTTGGTTATTGTGCTTGTCGTGGTGCATTCTTTATCAAACAATAATGTCGTTTATTATCAATTAATTCCCAAATCTTCTTGTCATCTATACCTTCAATTAATATTATTTTCCATGAATCAATAAATTCTGGATTAACACGAAGATCATAAGCACGATCAATATAAAATAAAACTTCTTTTTTTTTTATTAAACTATCAATTATACTATCAGTTCTTGCTTTCATTATTGTATCTCGTATATCGATCAGCAATAGTTATATCGCTTTCACAACTTTCATATCGTGATTTTAAATGATTAAGAAGATGAAATTTTTTTGGAGCTTCTGAATCAAGTGCTGGCTAACATATAAACTTGTTAATGTCATCAACTTTTTTAACAGTTTATTCATTGAGAAAACGTTCTTGTAAGTTTTCAACAATATTTGTAAGCGTTAAAAAGCTTGATTTTGAAGAGACATTTGATCAATGATAGTTATTTGTAAAATCTGAAGATGTTCTTCGGTCGGCTAAATGTCGCTTTTGGTCGATTTGTTTTTTGTGATGACGTTTTTCCAACTTTTTGATGATTTTCATTTGAAGCAGAAAAAGCGAATGCATCATCTTGTTATTTAAGAGAATTTGCACATCTTTTAAATAATGATACTGATGAAGATGTCATGATCAAATGAAAATCTCTCGGTAAGTACTAAGAAGTAATTTTACTCGTGGGCCTATGAAGCACGATATCTATGCTGTTCTCACGCATTGCCTATTTTTTTATACTATATAGCGAGTAATGCGTATGCAAAAGGCTACAGTGGAGATTTCATTTGATTCAAATACTTTGAGGCCAGGCTCTTTCGAATAGATTTTTGGATATCGACCTGAACGACTCGAGTTCATTCGGACCTGTACCACGGATCGCCTCAGCACTGCAAGCCATGTGAAGAGGCTTGCATCACATGTATGATATCTATCGACAAAAGTCTCTCAAACTATGTTAAACAGTATACTATTGAACAGAACTATTATTTTCAATCAAAGCATAATAATACGGAATGCAAAAACACTGACCTCTCGAGATTAAAATGTAACTAAACATTTATTTATAATTATCAAATAACTAAATTATATACCAATAGTAACAATAGTGAATGTACAATATATACAAAAACAATTTTATAAAATCTTACAATCAAAAGATTTAAATCAAACAATAGTTGTTATTTTTCGCTTATATAGATCTAATTCGCATGGTAGTGATCTTCTTTACGCTGAAAAATTAAATAACCTCCCCAGATATTATCTTGTGGGGTGTGGGTATTCATTTGAACTACACCCATACCCAAAGAAGCATCTCAAGAAGAAAGTATTCAGTCATTTCTATTCCGACAAGAAAAAATGCAAAAAAACGATTTCTGCTGGATTCAGAATATACATGTATATGTAACATTAGTGGACGGTATATATAAATTTCTATTTTTTTCTTACTATTTATCCTGGATATGTGTGACTTTATGTGTGATAAAGCATTTCTTCCATAACTACATAGAATTATGGGGTGGGGGTGTGCATGTGAATGTGAGCCGTGAGTGTTAAAGAATAATACACACACGCTCCAATGGAGTAGAGATAATGAGATTCAAGGACGCTCTGGACTAATATGGACGTGGTTATAGAACATTTCTTGTCATGATAACTAGTCATAGCGGATATGAAGGACGCTTCAGACTAGACTAGAAGGGCATTGAGAGCTTTTCGGACTAGTTATGCCGCTCGCCTTTACTTGTTTTTAGTTTACTTGGAAAGTTGAATTTCAAGTTTCTAATTTCAGATCAACACATCCACTCTCTAAATGTAGGTGCCCCAGAAACTTGAAGAGTAGATTTTCAGTTGAGCTCAACTTTCAAGTTGAACACAGTTAGCGAAGGTGTGAATGAAGATAAAGTGCATGAGAAGATAGTTACATTCATAGCCCCTCGCATCTTCACATATCTACTTCTTTCTATAGACTATTTTCTTCAACTTTTAACTAAATTTCATCTTCAATTTGGAAGTTTATTGACCACAAAGATGTGCTTCTTGATGACCGTCAACTATGTTTTAGTTGATGTTTTTACTTGTTTTTATATCTTTTCAGTACATGAAGAAATAGTGAGCTTATTCATCAAATATCTTTTTCTAGGGAAAAAAGGATCTTTGACTGTGGATAATGGCAACGTTTATTTTATTCTACCAGGTTTTTGTGTAGTGAAGACCGGGAGAAAATTGTTACTACCAAGAAGAAGTGAAAAACATTTCTGTTTTTCCATTTTTTTTCTCACTATCTCGACGGAGCAGAAAAGAAGATAAAATGATGAAAAAGTATCTTTCCATGGTTTTTTAATTTCTTTCTTTAATAATAATATAAAAATTTTTCAGAGAAAGGAAAGACAAAATACTGTGATGAAATGACTGCTTTTATTTTTATTCAGAGGACAGGAGAAAAGAAAATCATGTGCTTGGTTTTTTCCAACATAGGCGTACACTTATAGTATAAATAAGAACACTTGCTGACAAACGCTTAGAGAATCACAGGTTATGAAAATAAAAGCATCTTACAATGTTGTAAGCGTTAACGAGCCACTCGTAAGCCATTGCTTTCTTGAGTTTTTTGAAATTTTTGTTTATCAAAAGATGATGCTTGAAATTTCACACAAAATAGTATAGCTTTTTAATGAATATAATCTTCTCCAGATATTTCACATAACTTGATGAGCACTGTTGATTAACAATGACAAATCTGAATTCTCATTCTAGAGGTGATGTTCATAGTTGTGACCATATTTTACAAATAATAAATAAAACATATGGAATAGGTGCTCTTACGATCTAAAATTTGTCCCCTACAAGTTATTCGTTATGGCCTTTCAGTTGGACGGCTTTCAACGAAAACTTCTTTTGATCCATAGCCACGCTATAGCAATTTAGTAGGTTTCTTCATGGGATCTCTCTCCATTGTTTGTTTTTTCTTCATTTGAGGTTATATGTTTCCTATGAACACTGGGGATTGTGTGCTAAAGAAACAATTTTTCTCCATTCTAATAAAAATAGCTTTTGTCCTCTTCCTACTATTTTCTTTCAGAGTTCCTAATACGATTTGAGATGTGAATGTAAGGTGAAATTTGCAGTGAAGAGAAGGTCTATATGAATAACCGAGTGTCTTTGAAGGGAATTTTCAAATTTTTACTCTTATTATTTCGAATCTCTGTCAGTCATTAGACATGCTAGGGAGCTCTAAATGATATTCAACTGAATAAAAAATTACTCTATGTAATGTAACGGACGTACATTTTTCGATTTTAACTTTTTTTTTCGAAAAACCTTAATTTCTTTTTTTCAGAGTTTCCTTCATTTATAGATACTTTTCAGAAGATTTTCACTATCAAGAAAGAAATTAGATTTTCAACAAACTCATCTCTTTTCAAGCTGTTACGGTAAGTCTCAGCTAAATTTTCACATGGATCTGAAATCTGTTTGATTAGAGTTGCAGGAACATGTGAATGTGAGACAACAGAATACTAGACCGGTATCTATACCATACAACCACACCCTCTAATTCGTTGCAAAAAAAATTCCACATAGAACTATGTTTGTAGGTGTGGGTGTGGATGTGGGTAAAGAGGAATAGCAAACACCGACTGTCACATCCACACCCACCCTACATGAAAAACTTAGTAGACACAACTTCAAGACCTTACTTTCCCATAAATATTGCAGTGATCCATTGAAACGATTCGGAAGTAGAGGTGCCACTCTAACTTTAGCTTTAAAAATAAAGTTAAAGTATTACTTAAAACTTTAGTTTCTCAAGTTAAAGTCACACTCCTATTCGGAAGTAAAATTTATAGTTATGAGATCATGTTTTGCCCAAGGATTAACCATCATGTAACCAGTATGTGTAAAAAAAAACTGTACAGCATTGTTAGTGAACATTTGCCATGCAGGATATATTTTAAAACAATTTTATCTTCTTCATATATGATCAACCGAAAAATAGCAACACAACACTACTGTATGATCTTCTTACACTATGATAGATAATGATACACATCTGAATAGAGAAAGTTCATCCGCTCTACTCTTTATTAGCGATGTGTTTTTTTCCGCAAATTGATAAACTAAGCCACTCAAATACCTAGAATACACTCATGTTCAGAATATATCTTTGGGCAGTATGATGAATATTCGATAAGTACTAAGATGAAAAATTCAAAGTTCACAACTCCATAAATATTTTAGTAAAGGTCTACTTGAGAAGCTGAGTATATCAATATTTTAATATACGTCTTACTCTATAATTTATTTTAAAATCCACAAAGAATGGATGTGGGTGTGACTGAAGCTTTCTTTTCAGCAACTAAAACATTCACACACACACTCAAACCCTCCGAGATCATTAAAAGTGACGGCTCACGAGCTGTTCGAAATCATTTACAACATTTGGTATTCCATATATATCTCGGCTCGAGAAAATGATAAAATCTGGATTTGTTTAAAAGATACGCCTTCGAAAGGTCTACAGAAGCTGCATCATCAACTTTTTATAACAAAACAAAAAGGTTGTCCAAACACTTTTATCATGCTCAATACGATGATACATAACACTGGCATACGGGTTCTTCATTTTGAGTATCTAAAAATTATTACACCAATTCAATAGGAATTTCCTTACACGGTTTTTTGTAGAGCTTTTCACAGTGCATCTTTTAAAAACAAAATTTAACATTATAGGATTTATCCATGCTGAGATATTTGCGAAATACTCGATGTTGCAATTATTTTGGGTCACCCAGTACGATGAAATGTCGAATCTTCGACAATATCTATTTAAATTGAAAAATGAATTATACTGAAAATTAGCAATCTTTGTATTATCTTAAAGAAAAACTGTCTTATGTTCATGATAATGTAAATTTTATTTATTTCAGTATGAAATAAAATACAAAACGTTTTTTAGAACAGAGTGTGGGTGTGGGCTAGATCGACTTGCACACCCACATCCACCCTCAAGAACGTATTAACAAAAGAGAAGCCATTTTAGCGAGCAAAAACTACGCCATGTTACCGTTTAGAATGAGCTAAGAGATGAAAATGAAATTTTTTAACCGTTAAATAATATAATCCATGACATCCAAGAAAAATTGCAACTGCACGATGTTAATTTCGTTAAAATTTTCGACATGTTTTTACGATATTATATATATTTTTTCTTTTTCATGCGTTCATGGCTCGTTAAAATATGCGCGTTTTTTCCGATTGTTATTTCGTTTAAGATTTCGAGTATTGCTTTACATTTTCGGATTTATCAATTAAACAGTCTGCTTGAACCAAAAGTGTCAATTCTATATTCGAAAGTTTCTTGAAAGAGTGTCCTACGACTTTTTAAATCTTTCAATATTATTCCTAACTTGGAACACCATCAAATTAATTCGATATTATTCTCTGCCAATCTGTTCGAAACTGTACCATTACAGTTTTACATGTTCGTTTAATTTTTCGAATTTGAATTATGAACAAGTAACGCTTGTACTTATGACTACTTGACCCTCAACTCAATGTTCAACTTTTCTGTATAACATAATTACTAATTTACCAGCCCGATCCATACGAATATAATATGTACATAGGAGAGTAGATGTGAGTTGCGTTATGAGTCTAAGTGTGGATGTCGTGATAAGTGCGGTTGTAGGTGTGTCTGTCGGTGTCCTTATCAGTGGCTATGTTGACAGGGATGTTGATGTTCGTGTAGCGTAATGTTTCTCTTCAACTATTCAGTCAGTTACACTAAGAGCCACGTACCCATGACTATACTCAAATACAGACACCACGACACATCCACCCCTAACATCAAACATCGCATCCCCATCCAAACCCCAACACCACCAATACACCAAAATCTACCAACAGCTATACTTGAAAATCACACCAACACATGTATAGCCCATATCCACACCTACAACTCCACACATACAACAATACCTACACCCACACTTATACCCATAGTCTAGCGAGTCGCTAGTGTTCCCTATCTGCCACTGATCCACAGCCATACGCACATCCACATCCACACCCTACACACATACCCAGACCTTCATCCGCTGACACCCACACCCTATCTTTTTCCTGTTTTTATTAAATACCGATTGAGTCATATTTGAGACAGTTGAACGAGATTCGATTCGAATCATGAACGAAGAATATTGAATAAATGATTTAAAATTATCTCTTTATAAATATTCATATGAATTCATTTTAGATCGAATTTATTCGAAATATTTTCATAAAGTATATAATTCGAGTGATTTTATTCTAAGAAAAATGGCAACAGGAAATCAATCAAATTTATGTTCAATCTGCAATAAACCTTCAGCTAAATACCTTTGCATTGGATGTAAAAAATATTTTTGTGCAAAGGATTTCAAAGAACATGAACAACAACTATCGATAAAATTCGACAATGAAATCACCCAACCACACGATGAACTTCTTGATCAAATACGAAAATTAGAAATATCAAATTCTTTAGCATTAGATCTTTTTGATGAAATTGAACAATGGAAAAATATGACAATCAACAAGGTAGAAAAAGCAGCAGAAAAAGCTCAACATGAACTTATTGAATTAATCGATAAACAAAGAATAACAATAATAAAACAATTTGAATCAATTACAAGTGAAATTTGTCATCGTCGAGAAGAAGAAAATTTTGTTGAAAATGATATCGATGAACTTAAACAAAAAATCAATGAAATTAAACAAAAACTTGAACAATTTACTCAAATAGAAACTACTAAAACTATTATTGTTAACAATGATCAAATTGATTGGAATCGACTTATTTATATTCAAGAACAACAATTAGACTGTGAGTATATTGCACTAAAAATATAGAAGCAAAGAAATCGTCAAGCAGATTAATCACATACTTTTTATCGTTCAATCGCATTTTTTTTCTTTTCATAAATCAATCTAAATTAATGCATTCATAGGTTAGAGTTACTTCAAGAGACGTACAATCTTCGATAATATTGAATTAAATGTCGTCCGAAACTTATCTGGTTGACACAAATGAGCAGATTTTCATCCAAAATAAAAAATATTTAACTTTCTGAAATTTGATTTCGAGTTTCAATAGAAATCATTTCTATAAAACGACATAGAATAATAATTTAGATTTTATTTTAACAAAAAATTCCACTATTGAATATTTGAGATTACCAGACTCCTACAATGCTTATCAAAGTTCATATTTATTCTCTACTAAACATTAACTAAAAAAGAGCTTGTTAGCGCAGCCTTTGCCGGACTGAAATGTGGAATTTATATGTCTTCTTTAACTTCATTATACTAATACAAAATATGCAAAGTGTTAAATCCTCCAAAAGATGATAGTTCTTTCCCAACGATAATTGATTCGATTGTCAACAAATACTACGTCCTCTTTACTTATACATTTCAAACACAGATTTTGTTTACTTTTTTTCTGACTGGCGCTCTTTTTTATTTGTCTTGTTGCTATTCATTCGGTATGTATTTTCTTTTCATAATTTATTATTAATCTAACTATTGATTTAATTGACAAATAAGCCTATTTTACACATTCATTATATCACCAGCAGATCTTAACGACTTATTATGTATCTTGATAAACTCTGAAACACTGATATTGATTATGTCCAAAAGTTAAAACTTAGTCAGTTCATGCTTTTGTATTAGCCATATGACAGTTGTGAGAAATCACAGCATCATCTTTGATATCCACCGATGTCCAACTAGAAATAAAACCATTTTTGATATTTACTCTACATATATGACTCCAAAACTCTGCATTTATGGTCCTATAATTAAGAACTAGGGTGTGGATCAGGTGTGGGTGTGAGTGTGCAGGTGTTAGAGAAGAGGATGGCAACACCTATACTCACACTCATCCTTTTTCTCGAAGAGGAAATAGTGAATTCTGGTATATCTATATTCCTGTAAGTACAATGAGAAATCATGGAATACGATGAGAAGTTCATAACTATGTAATGTAGATATAGGCTGTAAATTTGAAATATGATTTTTTTTTTATCATAGATAAAAAGTACCATTTCGTTTGTTGAAAGCTTTGAAATTCACGCTATTAAAAAGTCAGTAAAGATGTGTGAAAATAAGTTATATGTTATGAAATGAAATTTTAGGACGCTGTCGAAATATGTATACCAAAAGGTCAAACAATGAGTAACTTTGCTAGTAGCTTTCTAAGTTACTCTAGTTTCTAATTCCAATAGTAATGATTAAAATGAAATCTCAATTCGAACATTAAACTTTAACATTAACTTATCACTTAGAATATTTCAAGCGCCAGTATATCGACACATTACTGATGTCTTTCTGTTTTATATTAACTATTTGCTCTTAACTGAAAAAAGAAATATTTTCTGTGAACACATTTTTGTTAACTAATAGATGTACTTTCATCCGATATGAGGCGATTTTTATAATGTAGTCCAAGAAATTGCTAACATGGAAAAAGAAAATTTATTTGAATTTTACAGAAATTCGTCTTTTAAATCGAAGATTTTACGATGACGATCAATTATGGGTTATCAGTTGTTACATTGCGTCGACGACTCAGCGGTTAGGCTTACGGATGAAATGGTGAATATACGATGACAAATTCTTCGCTCATATCACTACCTATTCTGTTTACAAGGTGTCTAAAATAAAATAAAATAACATTTACCTGTGTGAGTTTCATCATTCGCTTCACAACTTAATCGCTCTTCATTAAGATATTTGAAATTCTATGCCTGTCAACATCGCATCAATAGTTCAAAAAAATATACACAAAATCATATATTAGTTCACGTGAAATATCCGTTAAACTGTCGTCAGAGGAAGACATGAATTCTTTTCTCTATGTTCTACTGCAGCCTATTTTAGCGAGTTGTAGAGTCCCATGAGACCAAACAATTCTCTGTCGGAATACAGAACTACATTCAATAGTTTTTTTTCGATTGACTTCATAATGTTACCAACAGAAAAAAATGCAATCTTCTTTTTATAGTTGTTTTTTCCACAATTTACTTTATTTTCGAGTTTTCTCAAACAATATTGACGAAAAGAGTTCATTAGATAAAAGATTTAGGGCTTAGAGATTGACTAGAACCAAGAGGTTCTCAAAGTCTTTTCTTTTAAAACTATCAACATGTCGATGTTCAAAGTCATTCATGATTTTCTGATGCATTATAAGATGGAGAAGATGAGCTTGAACGTTGTTGATTATTTTTATGATTTACTTTCTGCATTAACTATTGATGTTTACAATGAGAAGAATGAAACAAATGGAAAACAGCAGATTTCAAAATATTTCAAAGAATAAAACTTTAGGCGAGTCTAATGACTTCACAACAAATCATTTGACGTTGAACAGGTTTCAGAAGATAGAGATAGCTTCCCAGTTATTACTCGCCATTGATGAACTATTAAAAGTAATAGTAATTGTAAGCTTCCGAAGGACCATATTTGAGTGTATCTCTTGAGAAGAAGCTCAAAAGTATTCTATTTTACAGAGACTTTGATGAATATCGTTAATATCAATAGCTTAGGTGCTCTCTTTGAAGTTTGAAAAACAAAAAGATAGAATCAGACTTCTTCATTTTTGTACGAGTTGAACGAATAACTAAGTTTTTCATAAATGTACTGTAGAAATTGAACAAAGTCTAATATGAACAAGTTGTCTTCTATCATAAATCACCATATCAAATGTATGTTCCTGATATACATATCTACTTAATGGATGAGTTGTTATTTTTAATATTTCAATGAGAGTAATTAATATTTTTTTTTCAACATAAACTATGCATGTTTACGAAAACGTAGAAGACATCGCATCAGCTACAATATATGAAGCTTCCTACGATGCAACCAGTAAAAAAAAGCTGTTAGTGCAATCTCTGTAAGATTAAAATACGCTATACGATGTATCTGCTCTTGCTGGTCACACGCAGATTATCTTATTCTCTCTATTTTGGGATACATTTCTTCATCATCCAGAAATGCAGTACGGGAGTAAGGAATATATTATAACAAGACGGTCCGTGACAAAGAAATGGGAACGTTGCTAAGCTGCCTGTCACGCTCTGGGAACGGTTGAAAAACTCTACCCTTTATACATCAACACTCCTTTTAGATCGTGATTTTCCACAAAATAGCTATCTACTTCGAAAGAAAAGCAAACATCACGAACATTTTGAAATTGTCCTGAATCTCTTTTGCTATACTCACAGGAATAGTAGATTTGAAAATTGGTCAAAACAAAATTGACTACAGATGAAAGTGTGCAGTTTTTTGATAGTATTCATGTTGAAAAATTAATAATGACCCTCCTTGAAATATTAAAAATAACAACTCATCCATCAAGTAGATACTTATGTCAGGAACATACATTTGATATGCTGATTTGTGATAGAAGACAATTTTTTAATATTAGATTTTGTTCAATTTCTACAATTCATTTATGAAAAATTTAGGGATTCGTTTAACTCGTACAACGATGAACAAATTTGATGCTGTCTTCTTTTTTCAAACTTCAAGGGGAGCATCTAAGATATTGATATTGATAATATTCACCAAGGTCATTATAAGATAAAATACTTCTGATCTTCTTTTTAGAGAATATTTTCAAATATGTTTCTTCATAAGTAGAATTTGTATTTTGGCTTGGTATGTTAATATGTTAGTAGATATTTTTAAAAGATGATAGTTATTTAGCACTTTTGAACGAACTACGATTTAATTTGATTCACAAAAAGACAAGTATTATTAGATTTGATTTTGTAAAATGTTCCAAATTCATGTAAAAATTTTTGCTGGTTTGGACCAATATAAATTACAGTAATATAATGCAAAATGAGAAATGGATTGCTAATCGTTGAAAATAACTCCAATAATAATTACAGTCGTTTAATTCTAGTCTTGAAATTTAATTTGTTTGATCGTTTAGATCAATAAGAAAAGAAATAAACCAATAAGAATTACAGGGTGTTTCTCATGCTCTGAATCTCGACGAAAATTAATATACATATACAGACAGAGAATGATCTCTAACTGAATGTATCTCTAAGAGATTTGAGTACCCTCGTGGATGTTTCATATAATATACTATTGAATGACATCTTTCTTTCTATGATTAATAAGATAAATAGAAGGATAGTATATTCAATTTTTCGAAATCGATCAACAAAATTTTTTATTAAGAAAAAGAAAAACACTACACTCGACTAATTCTAATAGTAAGTTGATTACACAAAAAAATGTCAATTAAATATTATACATTTGTTATCTATTACCCTATTCTTTGCTCGTTGGACACAAGATGTATTCATGCACTTCAGTGCATTTTACATGATTTATATTCACGATAGTCTGACTGATCATCTGATCAGTGGCTTATGACAAGTCTCAAATAAACATTCACGACAACATCCCATTAGTTCCTACTATACCTTTTATTTTAAATATGTTCATCACTTTTCATAAAAAAAATTTTAAAAAGACTTGTTGATCAATTTTGATAAATTGAACATTATATTTATATATTTATATTACTATTCTTACAAAAGAAAATGTCATCCAATATTATGTCATTTGAAACGTTGACACGAATACTCAAACCTCATATAAATACATTGAGTTAGAGATCATTCCCTCTGTGCACTCCAATAACATTTATTTATTTAGCAGAATTTACTAGGGTCTAATAACTTCCATCACTCTTTTTTTTTTCTTTTGTTTTCTTCTTTCCCTGGTCGTATTACATACATGAAGCCAAAAACCTCGCTTTTAACAAAGACACGGTTCAAAATCATATTGATCATGAAAGTATACATTGGATACTATGTCTAACTTCATCCTTCATCCAATTGTGAGAAATACCCATAGTTTACTATTGACCCATTCGTAATTTGATCTCTCCAATTTGAGATTATGCAACAATTGAATATTAGCTGTCCAGTTATGTGTAAAAATTGTCGGTTCGACCAGTTCCAATTCGATTAGTTTTTTGGAACTGCCGCGTTCCACAGATTACTGTTTTTTAGCAGGATGACAAGTCAATCTTTAATACTCATCAAAGAATAAGGTATTATTGAAGATATGCGACCATAACACAGTTATTGTTATACCCTAGTAATACAACAGACTCCGAAAGAGACGAATAAATAGATTATGCATTAAAGTTGAGACAGTCGTATGATTTGCTAACTTCTTTTTTGCAATAAGTCGTAAGAAAAATTATACAACAGGTTCCAGATAAAATTTTCCTATCAGAGAAGCAAATATGAATGTAAATTTTACGATGGAGATATTAAAATTAAAAAAGGACGCATTTTTATGAGTTCTTTTTGTTCGATTTCAAGAACTTGAAGTATGTAAAAAGTACATTTTAATAATCCAATCGTTTATTTACATGTTGAAATGTTTTTTTTTCGTATTTCCATGTTGTTTTAAATGAAGAGAAATACAAATTTGTAACGAATTCAATTATGCATCTATCAAAAACAAATTCTGACTATCTAATTAAGATCCACGCATTCTAAATTATGTATAAAATCTACATATCCATGAAGTACCCGGCGTTGTACGGAAAAGTTCAGTCTTAATATATGTAAGCAAAACTCGTATTGCGCTCGAGAACATGTCAGAAAACCTAACCAGTAGGGAGTACACACGCATAAAACCCTGGTTTTTGTTCCGGTCCTGGTTATAGCTCTTGGACGTATTTTAAGTCTCACGAGGGAACCTTTTCAACTGTCCAATCGCTTTTGAGTTCGAACTCA
>CAJNOL010004576.1:320-14882 GCA_905250125.1 Rotaria sordida
AATTGTTGTTTTCTTTATTCTTGTTTTATTTGTTTTGAAATTTGAAGCTCGAATACATACACACTTTAATTCTTCCTGTTTCATTCGAGCAACGAAAAAAAAAAAAAAGAAGGGAACTGAATAAATTGTCCAATATTGTTTAGTTTATCTACTTGACACGTTTAGCAGGAATACCACGATGATTAAGTTCATGTTCTATTTGCATTGCAGCACATGGTGCTACGCAAAATGCTGTTACACAGCAATCTTCTATTAAACTTCCCTAAAAGAAAAAACGTATTAATAGATATATATATAAAACAAAAAGAAAAAGATATTTATTTACTTTAATCTTAAAAGCTGTTCGAACTTTTGTTCGTACTGCCATCAATGAACATGGATTGAGACAACATGTAAGTAAATGATCACCTGCGCGATCAGTTAATTGAGCTGTAAAGCATGGTGCACAGCAACATGCATAAGCCGCTAAAACAAAACAAAAGAACAATTCGATATCATATTGATATAGACTATTGTACAATAATGATATTTCTACATACATCGTGGACATGGTTTAAATGAAGCAAAAAGAGTTTTTTGCCAATTATCAGTAAATGGATAAAGGTCAGTTGGATCTACAGGTTGTCGTAAAACAGGTTGACTATATTGAAATATTTGATAATTATATGAACAAAAAAAAGGTAAACTCTACTATACCTTGTCATAGTAGTTATTCTTGTTAATAAATCGATTGACGATGAAGACACAACAAGTTTTCCCTATAAACAAATGTTGTTAAGAGAGAGAGAGTCGTACGTAAATCGTTTAATTACTTCTCTTAAACAATAAATCAATAGGAAAGAAGAAAGAAAAAAGTTCTCGTAAGTAAACTTACTTCATTTCATCTATAGTATACAGAGTCCTTCTTTTCTTTGATATTAACAAAAACTATCGTTACTATGACAATAGTAATAATAATTATAAAAGAAAAGAAAAGAAAAGAAAAGAAAAAAATCATACAACAATAGAAAAATAGAGAAAATGAATGATTACATTGACAACCAAAATGGATTAAATTAGATTAAGATCTATTACAAAAATAAAATACAGAAGTTTTGTTTTTCTTTAATTATACTCATTATATTGATTAAAATGTTGTTCATTTCGAATATATTTTTGTTTTCGGAATATTTCACATTCTTTGAGATTCAAGTTCATTTGCTATTTGTGCACAAAGATCACTACAACATGAACCTTTAAAATAATGAAAAATAAAGAAAAAATTATTTCTTTTGTTTTTTGTTGTTGTTATATCAACCGTACTGTTCTGTAATTTTGTTCGGAGATAAGCTAATGAACATGGACAACAACAACAACCAATAATTGTTGTTTTACTTAAATGTTTTGCTAATTTATAACCCATGCAACGTGCAAAACAACGTGACTATTATAACATAAAAAAAGGATTAACAATAATTAATGTCAAAACTTGGTTTACAAAGAAATAATTCTGTTTACCATTGATTTTTAAAAGACTATACATTATATAAATCATATTGTTGTTTAATTACAGTTAGAATGATTAAATAAGATTAGATAATAGAAGAAAGAACAAATATATTTTATAAATCTCTCATGGAGTACTAGGTGGGTAAAAATATTATTCCAGGGGGTATTGCTATGATTGCGAATAGAAGACATAATGAATTTTATATCAAATGAAAGCTCGTCAAAAATGGGGTTTATTGATACTAAATAGTGAGGATTATAAAAATTTTGTAGTATCGAACTTAAGAAACTTTCAGAAATTTTATACTCTTTTTGTAGTGGGAAAATAAGGTACTAGTAATTCGTAAATCGAGCAAAATATTTTTGTTGAATACTTTTACATGATTCGATAGAGCTTATCGAGCTCTACAAAACTGTATATATTAAAAAATTTTTAAACAAAGTTCTTAGGTTAAAATATACTGAAAACTGTCTAAAGAATGTATCAAAAAACCCGCATTTTTTACACTTTTCATAGGAAAAAAATGATCTTTTTTACATTAAATTAAGCTATTTTCCATTAATATCATTATGTGAGGTGTTTGAAAATATATTCATTCGATACAGCGTGAAAAACTGCATCGAATGAGTATATTTCGAAACGCTTAATGGAGTAAAAATAATTAAAAAAAAAGCTAATTTTATTGAAACATCCAGTGCGTGTCTTCCATAGCAAAAATATGAGTTTTTTAAGACTTTTCAAATAGGTTTTTGAATTTTTTATCGCAAAAAATTGGCTGAGAAATTTTTTAATATATACAGTTTTGTAGAGCTCGATGAGCTCTATCGAATCATGTAAAAGTATTCAACAAAAATATTTTACTTAATTTTCGAATTACTAGTACCTTATTTTCCCACTACAAAAAAAGTATAAAATTTCTGAAAGTTTCTTAAGTTCGATACTATAAAATTTTTATAATCCTCACTATTTAGTATCAATAAACCCCATTTTTGACGAGCTTTCATTTGATATAAAATTCATTATGTCTTCTATTCGCAATCATAGCAATACCCACCTGGAATAATATTTTTACCCACCTAGTACGATTCATTTTTTTTGCTTTTGTAACTTTTATTCACATTGAATGTAAATGTTCTAAATCAATGTAATTTTTCTTTTTTATATTTGACGAAAAAAATCAAGATGAAATTATATGATTTAAAAAATTCAATAGTTTTCATACAATTATGATTGTATTATTGCTGCTGTTGTTTTTTGTGTACTCAAAAAGTGAGTACACTACTAAAATCGGTCAGTGTGTCCGTCCGGCCGTCCGTCCGTTTATCCGATAACTCTTCACAGATGCATCTGAATGAGCTGAAATTTTGTACATAGAATGATCTCATCAATATCTCAGTCGAGTTCGAAGATGAGAATGATCCGTCAAGAAATGGCTGAGTTATCGAAAAAATTGTCATTTTTGACCAGACCATCCCTGAGGGGGAGTACAGGGACTTTTTTCAAAAAAACTTTTTTCTCAGAATTATTCACAACATATATAAATTGACTCAGTTTTTAACGCTGATTCCGAATCTGATATTAATTTTTAACCAAGTCGTAGCTTTCTAACAAAACATCTCTTGAAAAAGGTCTCAAATGCACAAAAACTGCATCCAGAAACCAAATTGCCTCGATATGTTTCAGATGACCAGTGATTTTGGGGTTTCCCAAATACCTGGTTTTGTAGCTAGTCAAAAAGACTATCGAAAGGTAAAAACCCGAGCTCGATAGCTATTAATATTGGTGATTTATTAGGAAACTACTTATGTCTGTGTCTATCATATATCTCTTATAAATTCATGAGATTGCTTACGATCGTAATCCCGCTAGATACAAACGCAAATCCATTCAAAAATAACTCTTCTTACCCAGTTTTCTAAGCTAAACACGAATCTGAACCCAATTTCTATGATTTCTAAAGATACTATACCACTCTGAGACTAGAGTTAGTGGTCACCGGGTAGGGTCGCATACAGTGTAGTCCATGCTAACTTACCACCAGGCCCCGCGCGAAGGGTCAGACTTTGGGGAGGTGTTTGGCGGTTTGGGGGGGTGCAGAGGAGTATTTTCAACAGAAATCTCTAAGAAAAACGTAAAAAATAGCCAAAATTTGCTTTTTTTGCTGGGAAAAACAGAAAAATCTTGATTTTTGGGGGGGTGCACACCCCCCAACCCCCCCGCTCGCGCGGGGGCTGCTTACCACGTCTATATTTTCTCCTTGCAATTTGGTGACAAGGGATGTATCTTGATGAGATCTGTCTTATAGAAATAAACAACAAAGTAAATATATCTTTTCACTTTTTGAAGTACACATAACACTCGGATTTAAATCCGAGGTTTTCGCATTTATAGTTAATTGCCATCAGAACAATTATTGCATAGCAAGTCATCGTTAAAAGTGTTGCAAAAGTCATGATTATTGTTTAATGTAACATCATACTACTAAACGTACCACATACATTATTGATTATCAAGAACGATAGAAATTATGATGCACAATAATATACAAATAATAAATAATTTTGAATGATATTGCTATATATTATATATCGTTTTACTATAATATATTATTTCTTCAACAATAGTTATTAGTAGATATTTGAGGACTTTCTTTATCTTATAATAGGTACTGAATCAAAAGTGAATGTTACAGAATTAATTCATCAATATCTTTGAAAAACTATTTACCATCATGATATAATTGTTGCGTTTTATTCTTCTTTGATCTATTACAATAAAATACAACGTTTTATTATTAAATAATGATTTGATCTAGAATAGCTCATGGATTTTTTACAAATTATTCTCGAATACACCATGTTCAGACAATGATCTATTCAAATATGATAATGCTTAATATGAAATGCATTTCTATCAAAATTTATTCCTTATATGCATATTATAACATTTTAAAATTTCAATCGTTTTTTTTAATTATTTGCACTAAAAAAAACTATATGTGTGTGATACCTCATTATAATAGTTATTGTTCAATGTAACATCATATTATTAAACGTATCACATATATTATTGTTTATCAAGAATGATTGAAATTATAATGCACAACAATACACCAATAATAACTAATTTTGAATGGTGTTGCTACATATTATATATCATGTTATTGTAATATATTATTTCTTGAACAATATACAGTAATTGATAATTGAAAAATTTTATTTCACATTTGCTACCGAATCATAAATTGATAATTAAGAATTTATTTACTAAGATTTAAAACAAGTTATCTATAATGATGATATAGTTGTCATATTTCATTCATTTCTTTTTTTCCATTGATCGAACTGAATTGTAATGTGTTATTACTAATTAATGATTTAATTTGAAACAACTCATAGATTTTTTCGAATTACTCTCGAATACATCGTGTTCAGACAGGTGAAATATTTTAATAGAAAATATAAAGAACGATATGGAGGAAAGAAGAAAAAGAAGTACTTCGCATATAGCCGAGTGGCTAATATAGCGTGTATGACGCGACATGGGTTCGAATCCCTTGCGAAGCGATAATTTTTTTACATTCTCTTTGCTTCTTTTGCATTGATTTTTCGAAAAAAAATTTTTGCTTGGAGTCAGAGGTACCCTCTCGAGATCTCGACGGCGACGGGGGTAATTGATCACGCTGATTACGAATCTGCTATTTTTTTCTTCAGAACCCCTCCACGGTGATATGAAATGAAAAACTTGTTCGAAAAAACGTCTTGATAAATGAACATTAGTTTCTTTGTCAAAAAATATTTTGAATTGTAGGTATACATACATGTATAAATATCTACACAGAGAATAACCAGACTCAAAAAATCTTTTTTACCGGAAAAAATTAACTTAAGCGCCAAAAAGCTTAAGAACTACTACTTTCCGAATTTTTTTCGATTTAGCCAGGTATTTTTCCCGAAATTTTTCGAATTCAGGCAAATGAATTCCGATTTGTAAGATTTTGATCTGACAACCCTGTTTCTATTGTTTCTTCTAAATCTGATACTTGATATTATCTCCTTTGGTTAGCGACAATACATATAGATATAATTTCTTTTGTATATACTTGTTTGATTTTATTTCAGTGCCTTCATAAGGATCATGATAAATATTATTTTTTTTCGTATAATCCATTGTTTAACCTGATTCAAATCGAAAACACAGAGATTAATATTCTTCCTTTTCCACATATTTGTTTTATGTAACTCTGCACTCCTCCGTGTGTCGAAATTGATATACTTTTATTTTCAGATGATCTTTTATAAGGACTAACTGAGGTCATAAACATATAGGATCATATTCTCTCTTGCATAAATATGCTTAATTCAATTCAGTATCCCGATAAGGATTGAGCTAGTTCTTTTTTATATGTTCCTTTATCTTTTTTATCGCCTTAAAGTCGTACGCATGGACATTGATGTTCTGCCTTTTACAAAAATTTTACGTCTGAGTTTACTTCATTCCTAGAATTCGAGAATGATAACCCTTCCTTCACATACGATATTATATTTTATCTGTTTTAATGCATCAAAATAGATAGTGACATTCTCTATTTTATTCAAAGTTTTTTTTCGAATTTCATTGGATGATTAATCTTTCCTCATATTATTGACCATTGTTTAAAAAGTTGTCGATAAGAATACCGATTTCATATTTAAAAATCGCCATGATTCTAAACTGGTTATACTATTATATACCATGATAATTGTTATAACAGATATACTTGGACACATTTGATATGGTCGACAATAATCTCAACAAGAAAGATACAATCACCAATAAACAGACTTAACCATTCAGTCGAGGGTCAAGCGAGTCGAAGCGACGAGCGTTACTTGTTTCCATAATGAGGGATTTTTCCCATTTGGTTATCTGTAACGACAACAGAATAAGAGGAAAAAACAAACAACCCATTATTGAATACATGTATAACCAGGCTGTTCGTCAGTATATAGAAAATGTTGTAGATTATCTTCTTCTATCGAAGGTTGTTATTTGCATAGAACAGAAAAATAGTTCTTCTTTTCTATTTCTCTCATCAAGTATTTGATACGACGTATATCATGATGATATTTTCTAAAATGTAAAAATAGATAGCAATATCCATCATCGATGAGAAGACAGTTTAGTAATGGAAGAAGAGGAAACAAGCCCATATCGAATCGAATGATGACATTCTTTATATGAGTAGGGAACAGCTTATCACTAATCATTTGAAACATAAGCACTATACCATTTGCACGCCATAGATATACATATATATATATATATATATATATATATACATATATCCGCACATATTCGTATCAAGATTGTTGCAACGCTATTAACGGAGGTAAGCTAGGATGTTATTTTTGACTTGTCCCTCTTACCACCATCAACATTCATTGTATAAAAAGAAATTTAAAAAAAGCACAAAGAACATTGGTTAAGTCCAATACTTCAATATCTATTAGTATCTTCGATACTAGTCAGAAATCTACCAAAACCAAGTCGTTTGAGAGTTGGATTTAGATTTGGTCGAATAACTTTGGGTTTGGGTGTATAGTATCTGAACTCGGTAAACTATTTCAGTTTTGGTATAATTCCGTTTTTCTCTTAGCTTCTGTATATTTAAAATCTTTTTTATATAAAAACGAGTAGAAACATATTTCTTTCTTTTACATTGTCAAGTATTAAAGTCAAATTATTTGATAAATATAAGTACTTGACCAATATCACACCTCTTTTCGTATTCACTTTTTCAGGATGCTTTACCGGGTTTTTGATGTAAATCCTGATAGTGTCTTGCGCGTGAAATGGACATCTTTATCGACTCCTTAAAGGAAACATTGATAAATATAAAGCAATATTCTGACTCCAGTTTTGATCAAAAAACACTATTTTAGTGAGAGTGAAGTTGTTCTAAATAGAAGGAATGACACAAACGCATCAACAAGTTAGCAGTCCTCCCTATAATAGGGGGCTCTTTTCGTATAAATAATCAACCAATGACGCTAGGATAAATAAAGAAAAATATAGATTAGAAGATCGAGTCTTACAGTCGGTTTTTTAAAATTATTTATTCAGTTTAATTCTGTTTTTGGGCACTTTTATGCTTGTTTATATCTAGGTTCAGACTGGATAATGTTTTGTGCACTGTGTTAGCACCGTATTCCTTCTGAGTGAACCCATGTATCAGATAAAACTGCTAGACAAAATTATTAAAAAAACTTTTTTTTATTAAAACCGTCTTCTGGGTGCATATAAGTACTCCTTTGAAGGATGCTCTGAAAAGCTTTTTTGTTTATTCTTCATAAAAAATGGAGTGCCTACAATTTTGTCGAATACAAAAAATGTTGATCGCAAATTTGTGGATAAAATTTTTCGATTCGACAAAATTGGAATCCAAGTTTGTCGAATTCTACAAATTCTATATAAAAATGACTATTTTTGTATTGTCAAGCTGCCTTTCAATATTTCAAATTCAATTATGAGCACATAAAATCTGACTTGAAATCAAGTTGGAATCAACTTGATCGGTTTACCCGATTCAGTCTTGTTCGCCCTCATCTTCGCTGCCGCTCTTGTGATGTTTCTTCGAAGTCAGTGACACATTTTTCCAATCAGGGCCGAATCAGGAACTTCCGACTTGATTTCAACATGATTTTAACGTGATTTCAATATGATTTCAAATTGAATTCAACTTGCAAGTCAGATCTTAGGTGATTATAAGTAAATCTGAAATATCGAAAGGAAGCTTGACAATACAAAAATCGACATTTTTAAATAAAATTTGCGATTGACAGGTTTTGTATTCGACAAATTGATGTTTCGCAAAAAATGCGTTCCCACATTTATTGAACATGATTAACACGGAATGTATTATTTTAAAAGAACTTTTTGTCAGATAGAAACACATTCATTAGGAACTTGTTTCATATAATTGCAATGGCTACTCCGACAATTTATTCTTTGTCTGAATTCTATCATGTCCCTAGTTCAAAACGCCAAATTCCTTTTTGATAGAAACATGCGTCCGAGGGTACACGCTCAGGCATGTGCTATGATGTGTGCATTTTATGCATAAGCATCCATTTCTGTTCCCAGAAAAACTACAACAGTATTTTTCGAAATGTAAAGACAAGTTTAAAATATTTCATAGAATTGATACAGGCATCATTTTTCTATAAACTGCTTTCACGGATAACTGTGTTCATTCACGTGAACGATGAACTAATAACTGAGTTTGTGCTAGATTTCACTTTGAACGAATTCCATCTACACGAATCAAATCTAAAGATAAGCAGCTGATTGAAATAACATTGAATGAAAAAATTTTAATTTTCTTTGTTTCGTTTATTTGACTATTCGGAACCATGAATGTTGTGAATGATTGACCTAATTGTTTCTAAAGGCGTGTATAATTAGAAATTGCACAAAAATTTTAGCCGCTGACAGAATATAACTCCCCTCCCCCCAAAATGAAACGCCATCCTGTAATAGAAGGCCACCCAAAATAGAACACCATCTCCAAACAGTTGATTCGCTAGACGTAGTAGAACGTCATACTAGTCAATTTCAGTCACTCATCCATTCACATTAGTCACTTTTTTCGTTCTACCACTGATGCACGTTATTTATAGGACGATAAATTTGTATGTTTCTTTTCTTTCGTTCTGATGCGTCACACGATGAACGAATATACGATTCTCTCCAACATATAACATGCAACAGTGACAGAACGAAAACAATTGACTAGTGTGAATGAATGAATGAATGAGTGAGTGAGTGAATGATTGCAATTTCTTTCTAGTCTATGATCTGGCGAGAAAAATGACGATTTTTTTAAATTGAGCAAACTCAGAATGATTGGATAAAACTTGTACCAAAAATCAAGCGTATTTTTCTGATTCTAGAAATGTGATGCGTAGTATGGCCTCGCAAACTACTCTTGAGATATTTGCGAAATGAGCGCCCTCTATAACACATTTTAGTCCATATCTCAAGAGTGGTTTGCGGAGCCATACTGCGCCTTACATTTTTAGAATCAGAAAAATAAGCTTGATTTTTGATACAATTTTCATCCAATCATTCTGAATTCGATCAAACTCAAAATTATCACATACTTTATCACCACGTTACGTACTATTCATTTTCAGTAAAAACAACGGACAAACCACATTTAGTGCTTGAAATGAGCAAAATTAGCAGAAGAAAATGCCAAAAAAATGAGCATAGCTATAGAAGAAAATTTCCGAAAAGCCATTATAGAAGGTTACGCACAGTAGAGCGTCACCAAAAAAGGCCGATTCACTGGAACGTAATAGAAGGCCATGTCTTTTTATTTTGGAGGAGGTTGTTGTTTTAAAAGCACTCGTTTTACCAGCGAACAGTTTTTTTTCTTTTTTTGATTGAAATATCTGTTTCTTTTCGCTGCACAAGCGCAACATAATTAAAGTAAATTCACTTTCTAACGATGTACAGAATGTCCCAAAAGTCATTTACCAAAAAGAAAATCGTGTGTCTCCATTGTTTCTTGACCACGCTCGGCAATTTGTTTTTGTTTGAAAGAGAACTGTTCTAGGTTTTATCTCAACTAGAGATCTACAATATATTGCGCTCTTTTGAAACCAAGACGCTAGTAGTAATGATGAACGCAAGAGACAGTGTTGAGGAAGATGCTGTAGGGACCCCTCAACTTTTATCATTCTCACAACCTCATCATCATATTCAGGATGAAAGAGCTCATCGATTTGGGTATATTTGTAACAGAATCGTTTACTTAAAACTGGCTAAGAAGAGTTTTGGTTGATTCAGCCTCTTTTTTGTGAGTCATTTCATAAGTTGACTTGACTCTAGTCGTTATGGGCATATCCAAACTAAGCAGGTTCCGTTACAAGAAACGCTCCACTTCGGGAGCTCTTTGATCATAATACTTGCTCTTATCGCGATCTCTCATCACATTATTAATCCCATTACATGTATCATCTAACTTTCTTTTCTTTAAGGAATTGGAATTTATACATAACTCGTCACTTTGTCTGACAGTCTAATCCAATAAATAAAAGTCTAGTATATTTTTTCTATTTTCGTTATAAACTTATGGTTCTGGTGACAAACACAAATAATTTATCCTCTTCTTTCTTTCAACACATGTTGCCATCATTTTGATTGTTCTTGCGGTTATCAGAAAGTCTTTTCCAAGCAACTTTCATCGCACAAAAGAATATAGATTTTAAGTACAATCAATGCTGGGAATTTTTCAGTATTTATCTTTCAATTGATGTAATAAATAGAAGCGACATGGCAACTGAAAGCACTACAGAAAAAACATGTAATATCTATTTGGACGAATAATATCATCGTTACCCATCGTCTCAGTTGGTGTTTTGTGCCATTGTTATTCAGTTCAGTTGATTTTTATCGCCATTTTATCCTCTCTTCTCATCGCGATAAAACTACTCATCCAGCTACTAGCAGATAACTAAAGTTATTAATGACAGTGTTATAGTAGATAAGCTAAAGAAATACTATGACTCTCTCGTTTAACTCTAATTACATCGCAAGAGGAGAAAGTCTGAGTGATCTTTATTCCGTTATTTTATTCCGATTCTGAGATACGGACTGACTTAAGTGAGAATTTAGATAGGACGACAAACAGACTATAGGATGTGCTGCCACAAATGAAGCTTCCATTCTCAAAATGACAAGACCATAATTGGAATCCTAAACAGTTCTAGTTTTCCATAACCAAAACCAGACGGACACTTTTTTACAACTGAACCCGAACCGACATCGAACTGGAAAAGGAACCAATCATTTTCACAGTTTTTTTTGTTAAGTAATCTTATACAGTATATTTTAAATTCGAACTACATATTCTGAAAGCCTGCTTTTTAGTCAGAAGAAACTCCAGAACAGCTTTAAAACAAGTATACATCAACAAGGGAAAAAAGTTGATTTTTCGTCATATGGAGCCAAAAAAAGAGCTTTTTTCGCCTTGTTCAATGTATATTTCAGTATTCATTGGAGATGAAAAGTTGGTTTTTTTAAATAAAGGACTATTTCTAAGCCATCGAAGTAATGAAAAGAAATTTAAAATTTGTTGAATGAAATAAGTTTTATAAAAAGAGATTCTCCAATCACCAACTAGACAATGGTTATGCAATTCACTCGTACATATTATACATTATACTAGAGACGGGAAACATAAGACAGAGACAGATAGCATTAGTAATCATTGCATAGTATTTCTTTCTCTCTATTTCAACAATATAAATTTATCTTCCCTTCATCTGACAAAATATTTCGACAATAAGTTTCGACTTTTTGTTAGGAAAATACATTACCAGTATGTCTCTCCTTCATGTGAAAATACATTAACAATATTTGTCTAGCTCCTACGGACAAATTACGCGTAATATGTTTTTCTTCTTCATCAGAAAATATATTGTTAATGTATTTCTACGTCTTCAGAAAAAATATACGAGCAACGTGTATCTACTTTTTATAGGAAAGTTATTACTAATACGTCTCTAGTTTTTATGGGAAACTCCTACCTTCCTCGTGGAAAGATAAATAAACAAATCGTCTCTACTTCTTATAACGAAAAGTCAACAATATACAGTCGGGGACAATTGAATTTATACCCTTTGAGTTTTTGGGTTTTCATTGCTATAACTTGTTTGTTTTTAAACTTATTATATATAGGAAGAAAACTCCGAAGACGCTGCATCTAATGGTATACTTATGTTAAACAACAGATGCAGTTTGAAAATATAGTAACATTTTTCATTTTTGCACGATAGATTCACATTTATTATTTATTTCAAAAATCAAGAAGTGTAAGAATTTTTGCAGTAACTTTCGATAGAAATAGGATTGAGCTCTGCAGTTTTCACCATTTGAAAGAGGAGATGAAGCCGCTTCGGATATCATACTTCAGATATTCCTGATAGCTTTTATCGACGGGCTTTAGTCAAGTTCTTTAAGATGTCGACGCTTCTAGAGACGAAAAAATGGGATTTTTCAGAAAGAACACAGAAAAAAGTCACTTTTTCAAAAGACTTAGCTAAAGCCCGTCGATAAAAGCTATCGGGAATATCTGAAATATGACATCCAATGCGGCTTCATCTCCTCTTTCAAATGGTGAAAACTGCAGAACTCTATCTTATTTCTATCGAAAGTTACTGCAAAAATTCTTACTCTTCTTGATTTTTGAAATAAATAATAAATGTGAATCTATCGTGCAAAAATGAAAAATGTTACTATATTTTCAAACACCCTTTTCATACTTCATACTGCATCTGTTGTTTAACATAAGTATACCATTAGATGCAGCGTCTTCGGAGTTTTCTTCCTATATATAATAAGTTTAAAAACAAACAAGTTATGGCAATGAAAACCCAAAAACTCAAAGGGTATAAATTCAATTGTCCCTGACTGTATCTCATTTTTGCGTGAGAAAATAATATATTATTCTTGTGTTTTACTTAAACTACATATTATGTTTTATATTACTGTATAGAGACGAAGAAAACAGAAAGAGACAGATAGTTTTGATTATCGGCAACTCGTAGCAGTTTCCTATCAAATACATACTATATTTCCCTCAAGATCGAAGAACGAACAGTTCTCTTCATATCAAAACAGGAATATGAAAATCAACTTGCTGCTAGCAATAATCCTTCTTCTAATTTCTCATTCGAGTAAGCATCAAGTATACTGTTTTTCCCAGCCTTAGCTTTAATTTTGTTTTGAAATTTTGCCAGCTCTAGCACTGAACACCACTGATTCCAAAGCGGATAGACCAGATTCAAGTTATGGGACAGGCATTGTTAACACGCAGATTCATACCATTGTTGACTACCACGGACAACAAATCTATATCTACAAGTCACTCTCAAATGATCCGAAAAACCTAATCTATTATTACGTGCCAATTATGTTTCCCAAGAAGAAACTAGACACTAATTGGATATGGACTTCTGGCAGAGGCGAGCTACGTCTCAATGTCATGTTTGGTAACGATGACATTGACGATATGGCACGACAAGAAATTGTCAAAACAGGAGAAACTAGAAATTTTAAAGTGGCTCCGCTCATCATCGATTCATTTTCAGCCTTCGTTGTTAATGAAGATAATAAGCCGGTGGCTGGTGTACACCCATTTCGTAGAATACATCCCAATGATAAAACAATGACAATTAGATTTAAGTGTTCATCGGAAGTCATTGCTCAGGAAATCATGTCACGTGTCATCGATGGCGATTACGATGTAGAATTTGCATTCTTCTTTGCTGGTCTCAACAAAGTCTCAACAAGTATGGTGTCAATCACTAGCGATTCATTAAAAAGTGTTCTCTCAAAAACAACAGCTGACGGAGGAAATACAAACGCAACTTTTATTCATAGAGGCCAGGTCAACAAATGTGTTTCTAGCTATCTAGCCAACGTTAGGAAAATGATTTACAAAGAAGATCCAAAGTCGAACACATCCAGTTTAACTGCTGGATTAGAAGACCAATTCTTTTCACTAATGCACCAAGGTCAGTCGCTCCTTATAAGTAGTTTGATATTCTGAGATCAGATTTTTAACCAAAAGAGTAAACTTTGATGCATTTTGCGTCCGTATTTCATCTCTTCTTTTAGCCATGGATAACTCAAAACAAGAAAAATTAGATCTGAATATGTATGGTCAGCTTTGGTCTTCTAATGACTTAAATCCTGATCGTCTTACTTCGGTACTCAATAAAATCTTCACTTATAATCAGGCGGAAACTAATTATCGTAATACAAGTGATAAATATTATGACTTTCATGAAGAATATGCCAAATCATTGGCGGTGTCAGCAGCATTTAAAGGCTCAGCTGATATCCTTGCAATTACATCAGCAAGTATGGATGTATCTGCATCAGTTAATAAGGCTGAATCGGGTGCTACCGGAAAAACAACGCATGATGTTATCTCATTGACAGATATTAAAAAATATCTTGATCAAAAGTCGATAGAAACTGAATGGAAAGGAGAAAAGATTATACCAAAATCATTTCAA
>CAJNOL010004577.1:0-14875 GCA_905250125.1 Rotaria sordida
CGGAAGAGGACTTACTACCCTCCATGTGATCCAAAAGAAAAAAAAAAGAAAAAGAAAAAAACTAAAACTGATACCTACATTTTATTTTATGGCTTTGTTCGACGTTGAATTGTTCCATATTGTAGTGTTGATATTGACCTAAAACATAAAAGAAAAGAATTAGTTTATGATTCAACAAATTGAATGATTTCACATAGAGAATCATTCATATTTATACTCCAAAAAAGTTATGGGGAGAGAAGATCATTCAATTTTTTTTAATGGATGTATGATTAAAAGATGAATTTCATTAAGCTTTAATCGGGACACACAGATACATTGAGATAAAATTCAATTACAACTATCTTAATGTATGGGTGTGGATAAAGCTTAATTGATATACATATTAATTATGCTATGTTATCATTGATCATCAATGATAACATGAACGACGACTTATGGACGAGAGAAGACAAAAAAGAAAATTATTCTCTTGACCTTTTTCTTTTTCTCTCACTTTTACATTTTCAATATGTGTACAGAATAGACGAACACGCCCGCATACTCACATGTAAGGTATGTTGTCATTTGTTATGTTGTTTTTCTTTTAGAGTCTGTTGAGTTACTTGTGAAAATATTTTGTTGTTGATAGGCTCGAGCAATGTTATTATGGCAAAAATTAGATTTGCAGAAAAGATCATGAAATGACCCAGTCTCAAAGATTCGATATTTTTCAAAGATTTTACTCGTCATACACTTAAGAAAAAAATCTATGTATACTTCTTCGACAAACATTGTTTGATTGTTCGATACAATAGCAAAGTCTGAATACAAACTCGCTTCTCAACAATCAAACAATAGTTTTCAAAAAGAATACGTAATTTTTTTTCTTATTTAGCAGTCGAATAAAATCATAAAAAAAATTATCGAGCTTAACGAGATTGAATGCCTGCGGCCTTTTCAGTTTTCATAGACAATTATGGAATTCTTCTCGCACTAAACTATTGGGCACTGTTATTGAATTTTAATTGCAACAGGGATGAACTAGTTTAATTTCCTTGCGTTATATTAACTCATTTATACACAGCGTTACTTTCATTTTCGGATGAACTACTCTTTTAATTTGAATATTGTTTTTCATATAACTTTTATTTTTTTCGAATAGATTTTAGAAAATTTTATGCTAAAACAATGGAAGCGATTTATATATTACATGAAAAAGATATGGACGCTCGTTTTTATGTTTATGTTAGGGTAATTTCATTTTATTGAATAGATAATGTAAAAAATAAAAAATTATTTCGAATGGATTCATAAACATAAAGCTCAATTACGTAGACAACATTAGCTGCATTTAATGATACGACCTATTAAATGTTTACTTAAATATACATCAACAGCATATATTGATTATCAATTATTAATTGATTTATTGGACTAATAGTATTGAGATTTGTCTAGTAAGAAAGTGATTCCGCCAGTATTAAGTACATTTTGTTGTTATTGTTAAATTTTTGGTCAGAGTTCCTTGTTATACATCGTGATTATATAGAAAAATTTCAAGTTATTGAACTTTTACAAGAATTAGCAACAGCACGAACACATTTAATCGTTTCTTTTCTTCAATTGTCTTGAATATATGTTAAGAACACCTAGTATGAAAACATTTTACTTATTCAATTAAGGAATATTCAAAGTTTATTTGATATTCAACTATTATCATTAACAATTGATGGTAAAATTATTGACAGTTTTTGTTTCGAAGGAAAATAGAGTGAGTGTAAGTTTTAGAGATATGCTAGACGAAAATTTGAACGTTTGCTGAATTCTTACTCATCATATTTTCATTAGAATTTATTTCATCTTTCTCAAGGCATCCTGATGGTGAGCGTTTATGAATAAGTCATTATAGACTTTTATCTTAAGAGTGGCAACTATGAAAGATCAGACCTGTATCCAACTAGCTCTATTGGGAACTACGAGAAAAGCAGTTGTTCCAACTGCAACTGAAAGTTATAGTTAAATATTCTATAGCTTTAAGTGTATAAGTAAAAAAACACGAATATTGAAAACCTTTTTAGATGTGATAAGAGTCAATTCTGGAATAGTTTTCTCTAGACGGAAACACACCCTCATATCCTTTTTGGGAGATAATAAAAGAAACTCACCCAAAAGAAGTATAGAGACTCGAGTATGGAAAAATATGAAACTCATAGTAATTTTAAAAGCTAAAAAATGGAGTAAAATCTAATTTCTCACGCATTTCTTATGGTCTAGTAAAAACTTTTCACTTCAAGTATTTTGTATGAATATAATGAGAGTAAAGAACATATGTAAGTTCTATATTTTAGTTCTTAACAAGTTGTATTGGCACAATCTCTATTTTTATTTTATAAAATTTTTCTTATTAAAGAAACTGAAAAATTCGGAATACTTTGTTCGATTGAAGGTCAAATACGTCAACATATATTTCGTGTTATTAATGAAAATACAAATACTAGTAGTCATAGTTCAAAGTCTTATTTTACTGATTCAATGTCTTCACTATTACCGATTTCAACATTATCGAATAATACTCATCATCATGGAAGTAATAAAACTTATGTACTTTATCAGTTAGCTAAAGCGATTCTCGTAATGTACAATTTTTATTTTAGTCTTCACTTATTCAAACATCACTTGAGAATTTAGACATTGGTTGAGATTTACGTTCAATTAATTGCCTAAATTTATTAAACTTCGCATTTGAGCGGTTTGAAAATTTTCATTTTTTTTTAAAATTAATTAATGTTGAAATTTCAGTGGTCTTCATAAAGCGAAGAAACGATTAAGTCTAGCTATTCCATTCAGTCCATGATTCAAGTAAATAAATGAGTGTATCATTAAGACAAGTAAGTATTTCAAATGAGAATTTCTCATAATTAAAGTAAAACATTCAGAAAATTTCGACTCATCTGACAACTGATAAAGGAATCGGAAATGCGTGTGCTTCCTAAAGTTTTGGTCTACTAGTGAAACTCATCGTGATATCTCATTAGTATCAGAAATAGCCAGAAGAGAAGATATCGTACCAGCGACTAGTGCTTCAATAGAAAGATTATTTAGCTCAGCTTGATTAACATTGACTCAATGACGAATACGTTTATGATCAAGTCAAAATTTTCAAATATATTATTTATTCTTTCTTGTTGTCTACCTGTTGATATTGATTACATTTTGAATAATGAATATTTTGAGTTTTTGTTTTATTCAGCTTATGAAATAGTATGGTGACCGAATATTCTGATTGGTTTTTTCGTTGTTTTGAATTTAGTGATACTTAGGTCTGACCAAAAGTTGTGTCATCATTAAGTAAAAATATAAAGATAAGGAGATATTTTAATTTTATTTTATCAAATGTTGAGGATAGTTGCCAGTATTATTTATTACAAGATCAATCTTTTCTAGCAATTAATAAAAAGTTTTTTTTGAACTATTTTTGTGTAAAATTTTTAGCTACCTTGGTAACCGCATGAACACATCATATTTCATTTCTTTAATCGGTTAGACTACGTCCGACACAATCACTTAAGCATAGATTTACATAGTATCAGGTCTGAGAAATATGATAGATGTGACATTATATTGATGTCTCCTTCTGTCAAATAATTAATAAAATTGGACGAGTATGAAGTCAACGATGATCGTCAAGTAATTTTGAACATTTTGAATCTGATGTCTTTGTTTGTTTTCATATTATATTAACAAAAGGCGTCAGACACTTTTCAATATAATACTTGTAACCTACAGCCTCGCCTTTATCTACATTCAGGACTATTTGATTTAAAGAATATACGAAACAAAGTTTTGATTCAAATCCGTCTCCATGAGCAATAGTCTTTGACGATTCATCTTCAATATGCCAGCTAGCATTAGATGACTTATAACTAACCTATCTAAAATAAATCCATATCGCATCACTAGTAATGTTACAACGCAACTGACATAATCGAACAAAATTTCGCTAAATTTTTAAAACAAATGAAACATGATTAGTTCATACAGTTTTCAAGGTAGCTAAAAAGTTTTTCAGAAAAAGAGTTCAAAAAAAGCTTTTAATTAACTGTTAGAAAAGATTGATCTTGGAATAAATAATACTGACAACTATGCTAACATTTGAAAAAATAAAATTAAAAATATCTCCTTATCTTTATAGTGTTATTTAATGATGTCAAAACTTTTGGTCAGACCTAAGTATATTAAATCATGAGAAAAACGAACGAAATAAGAACCATTGTTTGGTTCAATGAGCGTAGCTACGAGGAAAATAAAAGTGACTTCTACTGAATTACTTTTAAAGTAATTCAAAACTAGCTTTATTGAAGCCCAAAAGGAAATTTAATAGATGAACAATTCAATAATTATTCCTTTATGTAGTGGTGAGTTAAGCTTGCATTAATTGATGTTTGCACTAAACAAAATCAATATTTTCATCATTCATAACTTGTTTAAATTGATGATGCAACAGATTTTCAGTCTTTTTTCTGCTATGTAAATATATAATTAGATAAGAAATTCTGTAGAACTAACTTCATGCTATAAAGTTAGGTTTTGAGTTGAAAAAGATAAGAATGAGCCGAATAAAATTTTTGTATCGATTTCAGTTTGAAGTTGTTTCAAACATCTACTTCTATTATGAAATGTTTAAATTAGAAATAACTCATGAACACATATTTTCGAAATTTATTGTTTTCCCTAATAAATATCCAAAACAGGAAGGAATATTTTATTATAACACTTTACAGTCGAAGCCATGCTGAAATAAATACCTTCATAAGAAAAGTTAATATAAAGTACCTGTGAGAATCTTTCGTTTTACTTCAATGTGATTTGTATGCCAAATTTAGTATAATAGTTTTGGTGCAAGAAAGTACTCGGTACTTATCTCAAGAAAAATCTTAGTATTCTTTGAGGAAAAAACTCTAAATGTTTTGCTATTCTCGAAGAATGAACTGTCACCATTTGCAAAAGCAGGATATGATTAAATGTCAATGTAATTTCTCAACAAAGTTCATCATCGAACATTATTCAACACATCATCAAAATTTTTCTTACTTTTTAGTTTAGATGTTAAATAGACGAGATCAATTTTTAAATAAAATCTTATCAAGAACTTTTCCCATCTATCGAAGGACAATCGTCAGATGAGAATAGGAAAAGTTGACTGACGAAATATGGTTGTTCCGAACCTTCGTTCTTCACATATCGAAATTTTATTGGATGTTTCAGCATAAAAACACGTAACTCACCTTAAATTATCCAGAAAATAGAATTTCGACTTCAAACTTTGCATGAACAAAGTTCTTAACGAGATTCGTTAATAAAGAAAAATTTCGATTATTCAATATCTCAGGATAGAAAAAAAGAACTAGAAAAGTTACAACATGCCCAAAGAATTAATCTAATGTTTATGCAAAATTTGATTTCGAAAGTCGATTTTTCATATAACCTGATAGGACTACAGATTTCCGTAGAAAAACAACGAAGGTCCGAAAAGCAAAACTATTCTAAACTTTTCTATTACTCATCAAATGAACATCGTCTCAGTCGAAAAGTATATCGTTGTTTCAAGTTGAATTTTTGTTCACATTTAGGATTTGTTCATGAAAACTGTTCATCATTTGAATTCTTCGCCATTTATACAATTCATTCAAGAACATAAGTTCGTTGAATATTACCTTTAATTTTTTTCCATTTGATTTCTATACTTTTACAATGAATGTATAAACTGATAAAGCAATCACTATCTTTGTTTTACTCAAAACAGAAAATTTGATATGTTATTATCATTTTTTGTTTCTTTTCGATGATTAATCTACATTTCGGAATAACTTTGAATCTATGATTAAAGACACCATCGACGCTCAATAAATCAAAATCGAATGTAAACATATAAGAAATGATTCATCTATTGTATCTAATATTATGTTTTTATGAAACATGATCTGAAATGAATGTTGAAATATAAAACACTTGTGTAACTGAAACAATTCTCTATAAGTAGTAACAGATCCGAAGACTCCAACAGAACTGGTTGAATTAAGACCTTCGAAAAAAATTTTATTTTATAGAGGAAAATAGGGCGCCACCGAACTTTCCATGCACTCCTTTCATAGACTTGTTTTTGATCTACGAAGAGCTCGAAAAGCAATTTGATGAAGAAAGTTCATGGAGAGTTTGGAGACGTGTCATTTTGCTCTATTCAATAAAAATATTCTTCAAAACCTTCGAATAGATACAAGAAATCTGGTTTTGGACGTCTTGATCTTCCGCAGATCCTCATTCAAGTGGTTTCGTTGAGGTCTTCGAGCCTACTAATCCTGATGAAGAACCCTTTTAGTTGCACATCTCTCTGTTGTATCAGAGACAATGACAGGTTTTGTTGATATATGGTCGAAGGTCGTGTCTCAATATCGTCTAGTTAACTACTTCCTGATTGCATTTCTGGAGCATCAAGTAACTGAATGGTGAAGAAGTCTCTTCTGAATTAGACTGAATAAAATAATTTCCTGGTCATTAGCAACAGCTGCTTCAACATGTTTCACAATTTAATCCCACACAAAATTCACTAGCAGTATTATTATTATATTTTTTGTTTATGAAACACCAAAGCCTGATATTCGAAATATTATGATGGTAACTGTTTTACGTTACATCAACAATGTACCTCATTTGGATATTCTTACTTGAGCTTTATTAAATGCTGATATTTTCTTGTGTGGTAAAATCAAACAATTTCTTATTCATCTTTTCATTGTTAATGCTAAATTTAAGGTATCGTCAGTTGAAAAATTACAATACTATGTATTTATGGTACTGATGAATACAGTACAGCAACTGAAACAAAAGCATTGTTGGGACCGAAATATGTACCACGAGAAACTTGCGATAGATATTTTGATTTACATTAAAAAATTTGTAGACAGTTTCCATGATAACGTTGAACAATTATATTGTGATAATTGTCAACGGTACAGAACTTGTTGGCATATTTTGTTCTAATTTTCTTTTTATATATTCATGTATTTGAAGTTTTCGAGCAGATGATTATGTAGCTGGTGCATGTGCAAATGCAACATACAAATTTGTTGATGTTTGTAGTGACCAATGTGATAAGTGTGTAAATATTAATTAATGATGTCGAACGTATTGATTTTTCGTTAGACTGCTCGAAATTGGTCAGCCTATGATCAATTGATATAGAAAGTACCAATTAGAAGTTCCTATATAAACACTAACAACATGTCCAGAAAACATTACAAAGATAAATGGAACATCGTAGTCAGTGCGGTATTCAATGAATGAGACAACATCCTAGACCTAAATAATTTATCCAAGACTACGTAGTATAGAAGCGGATTATATCATAATAATCTATAGTTTTAATGACAAGACCATATGGTTTTGTTTCTTTAATTCCATTCTGTTAGACTTGATAGATTTTCATCAGAAAAATCACAACTAGTTACAAATTCTGTATGTTCGAAATGAACACTTTCAACAATTGTTTTGGACGGCGCAAAAATTATAAATACCAAAAATTGTTCATCATTATCTTCTGATCATTCTAGATAAAATAATCATAAATTTCAAAAATACAAACTTATTCGAACTATTTTAAACGTGAATTCGGATAATTTTTTTCTTAGTCGTTCTAATTTATCAATCATATTTTGATCACTTCGATTAAAATCTTCTTTATTTAACACTAATTGTAAGTCAGTTAATTTAGTAAGTTCACAAAGTTCTTTTATAAGTAGGTGATATTTGCATTGGTCTACGTTGACCAACAAGTATCACATGTCGTATTCGACTTTTACGAAGTGTATCAAGTACTACAACATCAGTAACATGTGTTTTAGCTAAATCATCGATAGATGAAAACATGTATTTTGAGTACCATCAAGTTGTGATCGAAGTTGAATATTTTCTGACACATCTATTTGAAATTGTTTTCTTTTTTTATACTGACTTAAAAATTATTTTGTTTTGTTTTCATTTTGCCATTGTATCATTCACGAAAAATCTTTAGTAGAAAAAACGTTTTCTGATGTTATCTCATCAGCAATATTTTAATTACGTTTAACAGATGAACTATAAGCAAATATTATAATAAAATTCTTGTAGTTCTTTCACATGTTCGTGTTCAACTATTTTTGTAAATATTTGTATAACATTTTTTACTTCAAGATGTTCAGATATAACATCATCATCTCGAACAGGATAAAAAAATGGAGATAATTTTTCAATAATATCAATTGTTCCTGGCATTGTGTGACGAAGTGTAAGTAAAGAATTAGATGGACCACTGCCTACGATACAAATCAGTATGAATGACGAAGGTACTATAGAGTTGCTAGTAACTATTGAAAGTGATTGTCGAATAAGACAATTTACAAAACAAAGTCTATGAAAATGAATAAACATTTGACAAGATATTGAAGATACTTCTACGTAGAATATAATATGAAGAATAATTTATATAAAAGTTTTCAATGTCTTATTTGTAAATATTCTTTCGTAAAGTTAAATATTTATATTTAGAATAAATACTCATTCTCAAATTTCCTAGTAAAGTTCTTATAACTCTCGTTTATAGTTTACATAGTAAGAAAAAAAAATTCTTGAATATTTAAATTCGAAGAAAAATGAATGTAAAGTCACGAAACTGTCAAGATATTAAAGAACGATTTTTATTTTGTTCTACGAATGAGTCTTCTCTTATTTACAACATTAATTACGAGTATTAAAAAATAATTTTGCATTCAATTCTTCTGAAATATTTATATGCAATTAAAAATTAAAACATTTAAATTTTTAGTCTTTTGTCATTCTTCAATCTTATGAGCATATCTTCTTTTCACATTGAATATACAACAATAATAGAGAAAAAAAGGGTGCAATTTTATTTTTAAGTTTGTTGTTTTTTCACTTCAATCATAGGTCACTCGCTTGTACTTAATTGTGAATCAGATGGTTCACATGCTTTTTTTTCTTTAAAATAGATAGATGAAAGATTAATATCTTCATCAGCGATTGCGATAGTTTCATTATTTGCTGTTGAAGAAGGTATTAAAATTTGTGTCGTTGTTCTAGATAGTATTTATAGTCAAAAACAATCATGATAATCAGAAAATAATTGTATCAAAACGAATACGTCGAGTATGTGTTGAGACTTTATCTTTCGATGAATTATGCTTTGTTAATTCATCTATAAATATATACTGATGATAAATTTTAATTAAAAAATTTAAAAGAAACAAATCAGATGAATTATTCATTTTCAAATAATAATCAGATGACGGATAACAAGCAAATCTATCTAAGATTATTTTCTTCTACATAAATAAAAAAGAATACAAATTTGAATTTCGATGATCAAGAATCAAGGTATAAGTTTTCATTTACAATCAGATTCAATAGTAGTTCGTTAGTAAGTCTTCGGATGAAATAAATTTTTCGATGCAATGCCATACAAACTGTAATATAAAGAATTGTCTGTATAATTTTAAATTGAAACGACTTTTTAACATAATAATTAACCAACTAGTTCTTTCAAAAATGTCTGTTATTGAAGTTCTACAAATATATACAACTTGAAAGTCATATAACTCTTAAAATTTCTAATAGTAACAAGTTGTATTTTAGTCTGTCATGTTCTATGTATGCTAATACTAAGAAAGATGGAAGAATTCTTTTAAAAACTTGTCATATAGTAACTATCAAGGATTGACAAATTTGATCCAAGGTCTTATTTGAAATTATTGCTTAACATAATTGAAAGACTTCTTAATTCGTGATAGAATACTACTCTTCATAAGATCATAAAATGATCTATCAAGTTCGGTTTTATACCAGGCTTTATATTTTTAGATTTCCTAATATCTAGATAGTTTCACAGTTGCATCGTGCTAATGGTTCGCATAACTATCTCAGTGGAACAGATTCTTTTCTAATATTTTTGCATCGAAAGATCAGGAGTTTTTAATAGTCGGTTAAACGTAGTTCAGAAAGTGAGCTTGAAATTTTAAACCATCTAATGACTAGCTAATTTTTTGTGACTATAATCAATACATTCATCCTGATCTGTGATCATTATGTGAGTTCAAAACTTAGAGCTAGGATTTTGATGAAAAGTAAAATAGACTAGCTTCAATACCCTTAAAATTGATAAAAAACCGGTGACAACCAATCGGTTTTTAAAGTTCAACCGAAACATATGACACGACTTGGAAATGAAATGTTATTGTATTGTGATATTAAATCTTGCTTAATCCTTTACCTCCAGCACTCATCCAATAGCTTTATTGTTGAGACAACCATTGGAATAGTTTCTACAAATGCTAATTATGACATTGGTGTAGTTAAATTTAGACCAAGTCATTTCACTATGGAGATGCAGAATGGGTCTACAATGACTCATTCGTTTTGAATGACACAAAAATTGAATTTATTGTTAAATTGACTTTTTCGCAGTTATACTACTATTTTATTTATATAAAGTTGAAAACTTACTTATCATGAATTATTTTTTGAAAAATGAGTCATTTCAGAGGATGACATACGATTAGGTTCTCTATATAATATGGAATCATTGATTCTGATTCCAATCCGAAATCACCCAGTCCTATTGTTAAAGTCTCATCGAGAAGGAAGACCATAATAGAGGCTGCAAGTTTCTATCTTTTATCGTTCTAATAAAGTGTTTACCATGAAGATCATATTATATTATGAGTTTGTATTGAAGAAAACATAACTCTGGAAAAATTGTTTTTTATGTTACTCATTATAAATGGATAAAAAATGACCCAAATTGTCATGAAAAACATTACTTTTATATCTATAATTAAGAAATTTTTAAAAACTATCCTGCAAATAGATTATGCTCATAGTATTAATTATGCACTAGCCCCATAAACATCAGAATAATCAGTCTATGTGACTAAATAAAATAGATTCTTTTCATTTTCTTGAGAAAATATCGTTTTTCAACTCATATATCTTAACCAAGGAATGATGAAAAGAAGTTTAATTTTTTTTCGAATTTGTAGCTGATTAAAAACTGTGCACAATGTTCTGAAATTATCATATCGATTCAATGCTTTAATATTCCAAATAGATAATTTCTTGAACGGGTCGAAAATGTCCCAACCAGGTGGTAAAGGATTAAAATAGTTGAATAATCTTCTTTACAATTTAAAAACTTTAATATTTAGTTAATCAACATCACATATTCTCTAATATGCAAAAAATGTTTCACAAGAACAATACCTATATCATTTCTTTCGAACGTTCTATAACATATATAATAGACCTTTAACAATCATTTTGTTCTTCATTTGATTATGCTATTGCTTCAATTGAAAGATTTTTCATATAGATTTGTTCATTTAAGCCCAATCGATTATAAAATGGATTTCCTATTTGATAAAAATCACTCTAATTAAAAGATTAAGAAGGCTTTCTAGAGAGTTATTGTAAAACTTAAGATTTTTATTTTGTTCAAAAATAACTTTATTTATCCTTTGATAAACCCATCTAAGTTATCAACGAAGCAAAAAAACCAAATAATAATCACATACATATGTTGAAATTCGTTTTTTTTTGCCCTCCTCACTTTCCAAGAAAAAACAAGACAAAAAAGACACTATTCTACGAAATCTGTTTTGTTCTTTATTTAATTATGATCAAAGATAAGAGAACTTGACGACGACATTTAGCTGAACCACATTTGCAATCCATTCGATGGCCAGCTATTTTATCTACTGTATAATGATAATCTCAATTAAAAATGAATGAGCATAACAATGGTAATATGTAAACAAAACTGATGAAAAACTGATCGATGTTTTCAAATAAAAATTTTTAAGAATTATATATCTTCTTTTTTTTCAAAGCTTCATGAATAAGATTTAAATAATTTGCTCTAATTAATTTTTCATTTAAAATACACTTACTAGATATCAAAGAAAAATCATCTAGTCTCCAAAGGCATAATGTTTCTAAATTGGGCATAGAGTTACTAAGAAAAGGCATAAGATATATTTATTAGTCAATACAAATCGATTCCGATGCCTAGAAGTAAGACGAAAAATAGCTAAATAAATCATTTTTAGTTATGAGATTTGACTTGTCGAAAAGAAAATGACAAATTTTGAATGATAGATGTTGGTACGTGTCTTCTATTTAATCATATTCCCACCCACACCCGGAATCTGAACTGTGGCGTTTCTTAGAATGCATTGCCGATGTTGAATTGTACAAATGAATCAATGAAGACCGAACATATATAGAAAAAGACAGTTACTATCACATTACCATAGTAATGTGACGGTAACTGCGTTTCCCTGGAAAATAATGGTATCTTGGACTTTTTTGTAAGATATTTTTTCTCATGCAACTCGACAAGCTCTATCCAAAAATAATGAAAAAAATCTTCTGAAATTTTAATTATTGAGTACGTTACACACATTGTGAATACCTTAGAATTTGAATATCGCAGTCTAGATACGCTAACAATAGCCTATATTTTAAATTTGCTAGTTTGCAAGTAAAAGCTTTAATCTGATCCGAATATATCTGATCTTATTAACTAATAAAAATCATGAAGTTGATTCTCTTTAAGAATCAAGTCGACATTGAAAGAGTATACAATAAATCTTTTGTGTATAATAAGATTAAAAAGTGAATTAACTTCTTCTTTTATTTATCTCATGTTGAGATATTCTTTATTTCATCTAAAAACTGACCATATTGATTGTTCAATATAATGTACTTGGTGTTCACGAGGTACCATACCTATCGAGAGTATATGTGGGTGTGGTTATAGATAGAACATACACTCACACCCACAGCCGCACCCTACTACTTTCTTAACAGCAACCTATTGCGCATATGTCAATATGTTTGGTTGGCATGGACTTTTTGAATGAAATGTTGCTGATGTTTAGTCTTGCAGCAATCAAATACGTGTAGCCGTTGCATGCCTTTAAGCATAGAAAAAATTTTAAACAGTCGCGTGTAAAAAGAAGAAGAAGAAGAAAAAAGAATAGAAATTGAATCGATAATGGTTACTGATTCGCTAACATCAATTTTGTAAAAGAGAAGGTTTTTTAATTATTTAACCACTATATACAAAAGCATTAGAAAAAAAATTTGATTTGTTTCACATAGAACAATATTAAAATTTAACAAGATGACAAATTCATCTCGGCCAAATACACCATGTCACATGCAAAGACCATCATTAATTGAGGATGATGATGATCATACTAATAATAAGAATGGAAAACAATTGCTATCAAGAAGTCTTACATTTGATAAGCAACCATTAAAACAAAAACGAATAAAAAGACTAAGTCGACCATCACCAGCTATAATTGAACAACAACTACAATGTTTAGATCGAAGTTTACTTAGTAATGATAATTGACGGCAAGAGACAATGGCTGATGTTCGTATTAATGCTGAAAGCGATTGAGCAAAGTGATTAAAATATTCTCTTTGGCAAAGATAATGTTCCAATTAAAAATAAGTCAATATAAATAGTTAATTCAGGTATTGATCCTTTACCATATGTACGTGACATGCTTAATGAATTGAGTAATACAGAAGCTTTTCTTTATGCTCGACAATGTCGTATTGTTGTTGGTAAATTACGTTTATGTTGGAGTGATGTTAATGAAGAAATAAAATCTTTATTAAAACATAAAGAAAATACAGAAGCAGCTATTGAACATATTCGAAAAGACTTAATAATTAATAAAGAGAGTGTTAAAATACAAAAAAGAAACAAAACGAGAAGCGCTAGTTTTATTTTATATTTTTAAAAGATATTTGTATTCTGATCAATAGGAACCTGATGGTGTTGATGATAGACTTGCTGCAGAAAAATATCATTTAATATTATTGATCAAATATAGATATAAAAAATCTTGAATGATTTTTTTTTATTAATTAAAATATTTAGAAACTTGATGAAGTTCGTCAACATGTAACTAAAATTGGTAGAGAACATTTGAATTGGCACTTTTTGAAAAGTAAATAATCATTTTATGCAATATTATTTGTTTGTTTGTTTTTATAGATTAGATAATTTACAACAACATCAACCACCATTGACAGTACTTCCTCAACTATTATCAACTCTTGGTTTTCGTCTACCACGTACACCTCAAAATAATCCAATAACTTCATCTAATTCAAATTTAAATAATACAAATATTTCAACAGAAGCAACATTATTGAATGAAAATAGTTTACCACTTGTTGGAAATTTACTTGTTTTTACATCAGATGTTATACAAGTATATCAAGATGCAACAAAATTAATTGAAGAATCATGTGAAATTAAAAAACAAACGATGAATCAAATAAAAGATGCAAAAGCTTATTCATTAACTGTTCATCAAAGTATTGCTCAAAAACTGGCGGATATTATTACATAAGCTGTAAGAATATTGTTTCATTTCAAAGACTATAGTTTTGTTAGAATTAAGAGTTTCTGATAGGAATGAAAGTTAATTGAGACGATTAAAAATTGCTAAGATCTGATCAGAGTTAGTCATCCAGGATATACAGACGACCAACTACATGCAATTTAATTTAATTCATTCAAAGAGAGTTTTTTGACTAAACTTGCAATTTTTGAAATGTTTTAGTCAATTCAGCTCCACTGAATTCATCAATTTTAAAAATTGTTATGATGTGATTACACTCAATTTAAGATTTGAACTAAGTTGAATCGACCTTTTTGCATTGAATTGTTCAATTCTGATCTCGGTCATTCTTGAGAGTGTGGGTGCGAGTGTTGGTCTGGAGTTAGTTAAAGTGTGCACCCACGCCCTTTTTTTTTCTT